>CM031581.1:11802107-11900253 GCA_018467065.1 Ephestia elutella
ATCGGACTAATAGGTTTACTTTAATATACACAAGGTAGGTGCATCACAAGGGCTGATGCGAGGGGAGGGAAGGTTGGGGGAGCGTCGACCTCCAGGTCATAGCCCTCCTTAGAACAGAGGCACGCGAATGTTCTCAGGATTATTTTGAGCATCGACCACTCATTCGACCATATGACCCCCTGACGCGAAAGCTGGATCCGCCCTTGATTAAAGGAAGGTTTTCTTACCTTCTTCTCCTAATTCTGCGTTTTTCTACAGCTGTTAGGTAAGATTAGTGCCATAGTGTAACGTTTAATGTGTATTATTCTTGTGAAATTCAAGCAAAAAATAAATATTTAAAAAAATCATACCTCAGCTCCGATATTACTTAGAACAATAATTACCACTACGATATGTTTCTCTATGAGGGTGCTATCAAATAGTAATATAATTATCCCTGGCCGCGAAAAATAAAAATGACGCCACTGGTCCATACAAAATTACCCAAACCCCTTTATATTGAAAATGTTATTATTCAAAAATTTCAGATATAATGAAAACACCCCCGAGGCTTGGACGCACCTACTCACCTTCCCTTATCGGATTCTCCACGTATCAAGTCATCCACCCACATCTGCTAACCTTACCACCAAAATCAAAATAAATTGTTCAGGGCCACCTCATCTTCCTTTAAATAATGAGGCCGCACTTTTAAAAAATAGAAACACATTACAATACGTGGAGTCTAAGATAAGTGATGGTGATATTAAAGGAGCAGCCAGAATGTTGTTTTCTGATGATGCGGTTGCGCCGAACAACCAGGACACCCTCTCTGCTCTGCGAGACAAGCATCCACCTTCGACCGGATTTGACAACTTTCCTACTCCCCCGATGATTCAACAGCTCTCCCTAGTGGCCACTGTAGAGAGTGTTCGCACTGCAGTGATGTCCTTTAGGAGTGGTTCCGCCAGTGGTCTTGATGGCTTATCCCCTCAACATTTAAAAGATCTTGTTGGGAGTCAGCTTGGGGTAGCTGGCGAGGCCCTTCTGGTGGACCTTACTGCTTTGGTGAACCTCATGCTGTCTGGAGCGGTTAATAGGGAGGTATGTGATGTTTTGTACCGGAGCGAATCTGTGCGCACTTAAAAAAGGATGGCGGCATTAGGCCAATAGCAGTTGGGGCGTTCTACCGCCGCCTAACGTCCAAAATATGCTGCAAAGTAATCTCATCCACCCTTGGCGACTACTTTCAACCTATTCAGTTAGGTTTTGGTTCTAAGGGTGGATGTGAAGCCGCCGTTCATTCGCTCCGTACTTTCTTGGATCATCAGGAAGGTGAAGTACTGTTGAAGGTGGACATCAAGAACGCCTTTAATTCAGTGGATAGGGCCGCTTTGCTAACACAGGTCAAAAACAAAATTCCCTTTATTTACAATTATATTTGGCAGTGTTACAGTATAAATTCTAAATTAATGTTTAGAGAAAATCTCTTACTTTCCTGTGTAGGCTGCCAGCAAGGCGATCCTCTAGGGCCTGCTATTTTCAGCTTAGCCATCCACCCAATTTTAGAAAAACTAAATTCAAAATTCAACACATGGTATTTAGATGACGGTACCCTAGGAGGCCAAGCAGACGCCGTTTTACAAGACTTTCAAACTTTAAAAGATGACTTTAAAAATATTGGCCTAGAATTTAATTTCCAAAAATGTGAAATATTTGTTTCAGACACCTTATCTTCCACTCAACGCGAAGAAATCTTATCTAAATTTAATACTTTTTGCTCCAAATATCAAAATCTTAGACAGATCATCTCTTCGCCTTCTAGGGTCACCTATTTTTGAAGATTCTTTTTCGAACTTTATTGAGGAAAAAATTAAAAATTTTGACTTTGCTTTGGAACGCCTGTCCAAAATCCATACTCATTTCGCTTTTACAATACTACGTTTCTGTCTTTTCGTTCCAAATTTTACGTATAACCTTAGGTGCAGCCATTTTTGGAAGTACCCAATTTTGCTTCAAAATTTAGACGTTTCTATCAGAAATTCCCTTTCGACCATTTTGAACATAAGTTTCGATGATCGCTCCTTTGCCCAGGCCTCCTTACCCATTAAGTTTGGAGGCTTGGGAATTCGCAAAATTTCTAGTGTTGCCTTGCCGGCTTTTTTGTCCTCTGTGCATAGTATAGACTATCTGTTTAAAAAAATTCTTAAGAATCCATCTTATGACATTAGTTATGTTTCAGAGGCCAAGATTGAATGGCAGGGCAAATGTCAAAATTCACAAATTCCCAGTTTTCCGGCATCGCAGAAGCTGTGGGACGGGCCGCTTTGTAGATTAGCACAGTTTAATTTGATTGAATCATCTGGCAATTCTGCAGAGCGCGCTCGCCTCCTAGCCGTCGCGGAGTGGGAATCCGGACTTTGGTTGCAGGCGCTGCCTTCTTTGAACCTCGGCACGTTCCTCGATGACGAGACCTTCCGTCTGGCGGCATCTCTTCGCTTAGGTGCCACATGCACAGTCCCACATCGTTGCCCCTGTGGTGATGGCGTTGATGGACTGGGTCACCACGGTCTTTCATGCCGCAAAAGCGCCGGCCGTTTAGGGCGCCATGCCGCCCTAAATAACATAATTCACAGGGCTCTTGCCACCGTCCATTTGCCAGCTGTTTTAGAACCAAGCGGGCTGGCTAGGGACGATGGTAAGAGACCGGATGGAATGACCCTTGTGCCCTGGAGGCTGGGACGGCCCCTTGTATGGGATGCCACTTGCGTAGACACCCTGGCACCGTCCCACCTCCCGGCCACTGGGTCCAAGGCCGGCGCAGCAGCGGCTGCTGCAGAAAACCTCAAACGGCGCAAATATGTAGGCATAGGTGATTACTACATTTTTGAGCCGTTTGGGGTTGAGACCTTAGGGCCGTGGGGACCTTCAGCCCATAAATTATATGGCGCCATTGCCCAGAAATTGGTTGAGGTTTCTCGTGACCAGAGGGCTGGCATTTATCTCGCTCAGAGATTAAGCATTGCCATCCAACGTGGCAATGCTGTCAGCCTTCTGGGCACGTTACCTCATGGCAACGAATTGTCGGGACTGGCGTTTTTGTAAATATTTAATTATAGTTTTATTTAGTTTAATTTTTAGTTTACTTATAGTTTTTATTTCAGTTTAAATTAGTTTATATTATAATTAGTTTTTAGGTTTTTTATTCTTCTTATTAATATTATAAGGTTCAAAAATGATACGATAAAGTCGAATTTCAATGAGATGTTTAAAAATAAATGAATGTTTCAGCTTATTTTGCACTTTCCTAATTTGATTTCTTTGTTCCAGGTAATTATGCCAACAAACCCACCTCCTTCGATCGACTCGAAAATATTGTACAATTGAAAAGTAGCCTATTTATTGCACTGAAGTAAGTTTTATATTTATTGACTTGACAAAAAAGTTACGTCTCATCGCCTTTTATACTCATAAATCTATAATCACAACTTTATCCACAACTCACCTGTAATATCTAGTAATGATTATCTTATTCCTTTTTATGCCTTACATAATGACATACTAACACATATTTATTGCACGTAATGACTATTCACTTAGTATGTGGTGATCAAAAGAATTCAAGGATTGTCCTTATGATAAAATGTTTCATGTCTTAAAATATTTCATTCGCTTTTTATATTAGGATAGCATGTAAACTCCAGTGATGTTTTTATGAGGACTAATAACTAAACTAACCGCCACGGATCTTGATTGTTCGAAAGACTAATTGTTATTAACAAATTAAATTCAGTCATCCGTATAATGTGTTATACGTGTGATGTATGGTGATAGTAGTTTTGGCGAGTGTCAATGCGTCATGCAAAAGTCGTGATGGGTAACAAACGATCAAAATCTTGAAGCAAACAGTCAACAGTGTACAATAGACTTTGCCCATCACTGAAACAGATAACATTTTAGGATCTGTGGCGGCTATACCTTGTTGATATGCGATGAAGATCTATCTTAGTTTCGCTTAATGACGAATCATATATTATGAGATCGTTTATGTATTTTTTATACTTTACACATTTCAATCAATCATGTCTTTTTCACATTCCTAATGAATTACTTTCCATGAATTATACTGTATTTTTGTTGAAATTATATTTAATGTGTTAATTTTTATTATTGCCATAAAATAAGATTTGTTAATTAGATGAAATTGTTAATCCTAGTGTCGTAGTTTTTTTAATCTTCGATAATGGAGTAGATTTTAGCATGCAGACTTGTCATCTCTTTTCATCTTCCTTGCATTTCTATTAGTTTATAGTGAATTGAGAATCTGTAACTTCAGAAATTGTGACAAGGAAATCATTTTTATTAATATAGCGATAGGGTAAAAATCCAGGACGTAGGTTATAAGACTAACGTATATACAACGTTGACTCTCATTTAAATGTTACATTGCGATATTTTCACCCGTCCATTTACACCTACTTATGCGAGTAAACTTTAACATTATTATTCTTGTTATCGTAATATTATGTCTTATATAACTTTTTCTATTTTAATATTGACATTAAATTAATTATTAGCATGCTAGATTCTAAATCTCCTACTCTTCATTGTAACATTTTTGTGTTATACTTTGTTGACAAATTTATGCAGTGCCAGAAATTGTATACATTGGACAAATCATTTCAAAATCAGTATTATTGAACTACAAATCGTTATGTACTTATTATTTTTGTTTATGAATACGATTTAGTATGGTTAGGTGATTTTTTATATTCTTAGTATGTAGCGTTTGCTGTATTAAGCCTTTTCTCGTGTACATTCCGAATAAAATGCAATGCATGATTTCTTTATTATATCTCAAATGTAGCAATATCGGCCAAATGAGATTTCAATAGCGGCTTGTACAGAATTGCCTATATTAATTAAAATGTTAAAACCGCAACATTCCAATGTCGCCTATTTTCATACGACGACCTTCAGAGCCATATGTTTTGCCTTTAATCACTTAAATTTAACAGCTATCACTAATTAATGCTATATAGTTAATATCCATTAACATAAAACGACAAATATTTTGTGAATATTTGAGGTAATATTAAACAAAGTAACGAGCTTTATTGACATCTTATTTGACAGTAGGTATATTTTTATTGACATGTGAAATCGTCACAAACTAATTTGTTCCATATCGAAATCAGAAAAAGACAATGCAACTCTTCCTTTGACTGCTGGCTATGGGGCCAAACAAATCTACCCTGGGAAAAACAGATATAGGGTAACAAAGTTTTGATTAGGACTAACGTTTGGCATCGGTCTCAATTATGCACGAGTTTCATTTTTTGGGCCAATTGGTTGCATTGTCCTTTTCTATATTTATTGTACCACAAATAATTTTGTTTACGCTCGACATTAATCTGGTTTAACAAAACCATTAATTTAATATTGTGTTACCAGTATAGGAAACTGGTGATTATATTTTTTGATATTATTTTGTGTAAAACGGTAACGTTAAATTATATCGCAGCTCAAAATAGGACACTTTCAGTTGGCATGTGTAAAATGAATAAATTATATTATATAATTATTTAGATCAGAATTTAGAAATCGATCTATGTCAAATTTATATATACAATTTGTTATTCACTTAATAGCGGAGTGAATTAGGAGAAAAAATATGTATGTACTTAATACTAGGCAGCTAGATAGTTTCTATCAGTCAGAATGTCTTATATTTCACACTTTGCCTTAAATAGAATTAGTGCCTTATCGAAGCCTATATCGATCGTGTGTGTGCACCATCTGTTATTAGTATATAGTTATATCCTCCTAAGACCCTGCGTACTGCCTAAAGAACAAAATGACCACCATACTTAAGTCCTGAGTATGACAAAGCGACAGATGTCGAATTGACCTAATGTTCTTTACAAAGAATAAAAATAAATGTCATCACTAAGTCCTGAGGTTTCAACGACGATTTTTAATATGTTAGAGAATGCTACATAATTTTTGTTAGAACAAACATTGTTTGTAATTGAAAGAAGTTTTTATTGCACTAACTCACATTTTCGATACATTTATTCTTTGTAAAGAACATTCGGTTTCAATGTAGTAAATTCAATGCACACATTTGTTCTTCTCATAGGGCGTACGGTCTGAATGGTGTACATTAAAAGCTTTATTTGGGGTTCCAACAGAGAGCTTTTCCGTTTAATTTGTCGTCTGCAATTGCACCTGGTATCTACTACCTCGTATCAAAACTCAGAAACTTGGATAAAACTATTTTCTAAAATGAAATACCAAATGTTCTAATAATCTTTTTAATAAAATTTTATTACAAAATAGAGAGAGAAATTGAGATTTTTTGATTCCACTTCTGGCTATGAAATCCCTGACGAACTTGTTCCAGCATCGGCCACGCTTTCCACTGCATATCTTCAGCTCTTCTGCCCGGTGCGATATCATTACCATATAGTATTTTAATAGAATTCCTCATGAAAATACCATCCCCGAGCCAATAGCGCACTATAAATGGAACTGGAGAAATATACTTATTTCTCACACCAACACAAGCAAATCGATGTGAAGCAAATACAACCCATAAGCAAAGTTATTGCAATTAAAACCTAGCATTATTTAAAATACTTCATGATTTTGAGATAGGAGGCTTTGTAGATGATAACAATCCAGATTATATAGAGCCTCGAATAGATGATAGTTATGAGCGTAGAGACATTGATCAAAATTATAATTGCTCCAAAAAATGATGATAATGATGTGACACCATGTGTACGTACGTAGCCGCTCAGACAAACTCCTGATATCTCGCGTCTTCTAGGTCCTCCGGTTCTAGCTCGCTCTTTGCTAGACAAAGTTCCACCCTCAGCATATGCCCCATCCAGTAAACTTACTTTGTGAGCTAGTATAATTTTGGTCACTGCCTCAAAGCTTATAACTATCATCTATTCGAGGCTATTTATAATTAGGATTCTTATCATCTACAAAGTCTTCTATCTCAGAATCAAAATTTTAAAAATTATAATGAATAAAAATAAATTCCCAGCAAAAAGAAAAATTGAATGATGAACAATTAATTATTGATCACTGATAAGATAGTGCTTAAGGTCTGAAGCGAATCATTTTAGAACCACCTACCGGATCTAATTATAAAATAAGCCATTATAAAATCTACTTTGACCCTCTTTACTAATGGTTCAAAGGCAAAAAGTGGGACAGAGGGCATCTATCCATAGTGCTTCTCCATCGGGATCTGTCCTGGGCAATGCGCTAAGCCTCCGATCTGGTGAGACTGCCTTCAGTTCCGCGGCAACAGTAAGCCACCAGGTTCGCTTGGGTCGACAAACTTTCCTCTTTCCCTGTAGTGTAATGGAGAGCTTGTTTAGGGATATTGGTGGAGTCTCTTTGAAGCATGTGGCCGATCCATGACCATTTGCGGCGCTTGATCTGATTGTCAATCGGCGTTTCCTTGCACATTTCTCACGGTTGGAGATGGTCTCTAGCCAGGCAATGCCAAGTGTTTGCCGGAGGCATAGGTTGACGAACACCTGCAGTGCATGCGTGATATTCTTGGTCTCTGCTTATTCTGCAATCTGCTTTTAAATACGCAAAAAATCATAAAAATCGGTCTAACCATTCTCGAAATTTGAGCAAATATTATACATAAAGGTTAAAACACTTTGACCTAAAACTCTTTTTAAAGAACAAATTCTTGAAGGGAATTTAGTGCATAAATGCCGAACGCACTTTACAAAGAACTAATTATTTTACCGGGAGATTAATAAAAATCTGTTTCATGTATTGTGACAATAACATCAACTCTGCAAAAATATGTCTATCAGACAATATAAACCAATAGAATATATTACAAAAAATTTCACTATTTCAATAGATATTTTTTGGATTTACTTAACCTTGATTTCGCCGACCCTCCATTGTCACCTGTTTGAATAAAAAATATGGCGGCTTACTTCCGCTTCTTGAACTTAAACGTCAAAGATGATTAACCATAGAGTAGAAATAAAACATTTCCTGCTAGATAGTTGCCAGAAATTAAGTAATATTACAGAAAAACGAAATTGTTCTATTTATAGACCGCTGGGTCATAGTGACATCTTACAGTTCGCTATACTCAGGACTCAATGACATGTACAAATTTGTTCTTTGAGAAAGACGTTCGGTTATAAAGACAACTTTTCAAAAAAATGTCTGGGTCTTAGGAGGATATACTTACAATATCTTTACCAATATTTGTAACTAGCTTCCGCCTGCAGGATACCTTCAGTCTGTCTAATCTGCTAATGAAAAAATAATTCTGAAAAAACTGATCAAAAACTTATATATATACCCGAATACGGGTTTTTAGTACTCACATCCCTTTATTGATATTATAAGTGGTCTTCAAATCAAACTAAGGACTGAAAAGGGGCCCCGATAATTGCATTGCCCAAGGGCCCCGGCGCAGGGCGGGCGCTTCATCACAGAAACGGGGCTTCAAATATACCTACTACGACTACAAATGCAACTGCATATCCGTGAACACGTCAATGTGTGCGTTTTCATAGTCACAGCGTCCCAATACACACAAGAACGGGCAAGTGCGGGGGGGTGCCATATTGCGGGAGGGGCAGGGAGGTTTCCTTTCTGTACGTAGTACTTATATTAATTCTGTGGCCCCGGTATAGTAAATCCAGCCCAGTCCGCGGTAATGAAGCTACTATATATAATGAGAGCAAATAATTTACATACATATATCGTAAGAAGATTGCTTATGAGAGCTAGATGTACATTCTCATCACAAAGTCGTTCATTCATGCAAGAACTCTGTAATTTATTATTAGTAATAATGATTTCATGTTTTCTATGAGGTATATGCCAAATATATTGTAATATTATATCACATTGTTGATAAGAACTGTTATAAAATATAGATTTTGAAATGAAATACCTATCTTTTATTTAAATCTTTAAAAATTACCTTGGTTTGGTCCTAGATTATCATACATTTCAAATGAATACACACAGTAATTAGCATACAATTTATTTTATTCAGAAATACAGATATGAGAAAAACTTATTTGTAGAATTCATATTCACTTTCATCCTTCTTAATATTATTCTTGTAACCCTTTTCAAAATCTTTGGGCAGCACAATATATCTGAAAATAAATAAAAAGCACTGTTAGAAAATAAATACATACATACATAGAATCACGTCTTTATCCCTAACGGGTTAGACAAGCCAAGAGTCGTGAGACTTGAAGGCCACGCTTAGTTGAATAGTGAACTGAGCATATTGTAAAAATTTGGCCAGTAGTTGCAAAATAACCCTGTAGATGTGATGCTGTCAAATAGCGCGCTTAGGCCCGTATTAATAAATGACACTCAAGTCTTAGCTCGATCTTGAAAGCGCACTTGAGTCGCGGTGCTAATTTATAAATCTTACTTGAGTTCTCGCTTGAGTTCCGCGTTTCAGCCGAGTGAAGAAGTATTAATAAACAAATATATACCCGGCTTAACAATCTATATCCAAACAGTAGTTATGTGGCCGGTTTCCATGTTTTGTCACTATTTTTAGTACTTTGTGCCAAATCCTTTGCCGGCGCCGGGTTTAGGTATGCACGGCACAAAGTACTTTTCAAAACATGGAAACCGGCCGCATAAATACTGTTTGGATAAAGATTGTTAAGCCGGGTCTATTATTTTTTACTAAGTTTATGGTTTGACACCATGTCAAAATTCTCAGCTTGTCAGTTTGAAGTTGTGTGTGTTCTGAGATCTCAAGTGATACGCCGTTGATATAGGTTTATTAATTAGCGACGATCTTAAGTGCGTGAACATAACTTGAGTGCGTATCGGCTGAGTTCGCACTTGACAGCTGTCTTGAGCTTGGTTGATTAATACCGGCCGTGTTATGTGCTGATGTGCCCCGCGCGGCCATATTTGTTTGTTTGTCAGCGCGCTAGGTGGGTTGCATCTCATGTCATTTGTCAATTTGACGGTTTTACGTCGATAGATTGTAAAGTGTCGAAAATTGTAAATGGTTTGCACGGTTGAGTTTCTCAACACTATTGTAATGGGAGATTTTCTGACAGGTCAAATAAAAAAAATAATCAATGTAATGTTAGCCATGAAGTTGGTGTGTGTGCGCGACTCATATTACTTAAGGGACTCTATACCATGAGCTATGGACTTCAGTCGTCATTGGTTCTCTGTAGCGTGCAAGACGTTTCTGTGTATTATATTAAATTATACGGAGTTGTCGGAACATTTTGTGTCTCTTATTATTTTCGCTATTAGTAAGAAAATCTCAAGATGGCGTTTTATGAAAGCCGAGTCGTAAGTCGAGGCTGTACGGGCTGTACCTTATATTGTGTATCTTGTCAACCAGAGGCAGAAAAAAATAACCTAACTGTTTGACTGTTACACAAATCACAATATTGATACGTCTTAGACGTTTTCTTATTAGGTTTTATCTCAAAGAAATGCTAATTCCGTACTGCTTGCTTTCTGTATGGACCCGCCTTTTACTTAGCGCCATCTATGAAGTCATCTGGAACTATTTGTTTTTAAATTGGGTCTCGGAAAATCCCTCATTAACAATGTTGTTGTGACATATATAATACCTGTTCTCTCTCACGGCGTGCATGCCGGCCTCCTGGCAGATGGCGTTGATGTCGGCGCCCGACACGCGGTCGGGGCGCGCCACGAACTCTTCCAAGTCCACCTCCTCCGATAGGTTCATCTTGGCCGTGATCGTCGAGAAGATCAGTCGCTTCTGACGCCTAGATACAAACGATTGGTCTTACACACGAATACAACTTGGTGTTTGATCCCATTTCCAAACATCCCAAACAAATACTGCCCGCCCTTGAAGTATTTGCTTGCTTCAAAAAACGAGTCTACATCTTGAAAGGCCGGCAACACTCTTGTGATACCTGCCTGGCGTTGCAGTAGTCTATGGGCCGCGGTGATCGCTTACCATCAGGTGACCCGCTTGCTCGTTTGCCGCCCTATGTTATATAAAAAAAGCCTTCGCTTCGGCAAATGGTTGAGTGCGTGATCTATACTCAATACCCCCATAACCTCCCCCCCTGAAATAATGGTACACTAATATTTCCATGTGGTCATTAACATTTACGCCACACGCGCGGCCATTAATTAGCTATAAGTTAGTCGGTAATAAATTCTATAATATCCTTCATATTTTGTCCTTTTCTCCAGAAAACAACTCAATACAACTGCTATGATCGCAGTTGCTAACGACAGCTTGTTTTCTGCCAACTTGCAGTCATCAGAAACATGAAATCTATTTGAACAGTTGAACTGTAGATTAATAAATCTCAACTCAGTATTGATAAATAAGTTAACAAAAGGGTCAAACCACATAAAAATTTTATGTCTATTTAAGTTATTTTGTAATGGTGTAATTTTGTTTACATTGAAGATAATATGTTACCTGTCAGGCAAAGGGAACTCGATCTTTCTGTCTAAACGACCCGGCCTGAGTAGAGCGGGGTCCAACGTGTCAGCGCGATTTGTGGCCATTATCACCTGAAAACGTATGAAATCAAATTATGAATAAATAATGTTTATTAGCAAAATACAATAAATATTTACTACGTCGGCAAAAACGAAATATCTTAAATAATAATAATTATCTCGGGTATTTTACAAAATGGCATGGCCCTACAGGCAAAAGAAAGGCAGGGAAACCAAAGAAAAGATGGTCTGATGACATAGAAGAAAAAGCAGGAAAAAATTGGATGACACTTGCCTCAGACAAGCAAAAGTGGAAAAAGATGGAGAAGGCTTTTACCCACAAGGGACCACGCATCAGTAAAAATAGAAATTTTAAATAATATATAAATGAAGAAATTAGATGAGTGGAAATAAAAGCTAATAATAATCTCGGGTATTTCGTTTCTTGCCGATTCCATTGTTATGATACCAGCTGCGTCCCAGAGTTTCATTTGGTAATTTTAAGATTAAAACTACTATACTATACTAAATTCCTGATGGAATTCGATGCTCGGTTAGTTAAGTTTATAAATTGAGTTAGCTGAACTTTATTAGGTAGGTAGGCACCTTGACATTCGTAGTCTGATCGAAACCATCCATTTGATTGAGCAGTTCCAGCAGGATTCTCTGGACTTCCCTGTCAGCGCCAGTTTGAGCATCAAATCTGAAAAAAAAAACCAAATGTTATTTTTGATAATAATATAAATAAGTTAAACACTTTTCGGATATATTTCCTTATGACAATAATTAGAAAAATCTGTATATTTAGAAATAACATTTTACAGATAAAGGTTCGAGAGATACATTTATATTTTTACAAACACAAACTCAACATAATTTAAGTATACCAACAGAGAATCTACGTCATAGTACACACTTGTAATTTTTTCTATGCTCTTGTGATCTCTCAACTTCTGACCTTTGCGTTATTATAACATGTCTATTTATAGTTATGGCTTTCAATTAAAATTTTAAATGATGTGGCAAGTATGTTAATATTTTGTCCAGGTTTTGTGAGTAAAAATTTGAAGACCATATGAATTAATTCTTATGAACAGAATCTAGACTTCAAGCATATTTAAATTAATTCAATTTCCATTAATGAAATTTACTTGATAACCTTGCTCCACTTTTGTATATTTTATTATTGAAAACATAGTAGATGGAACTCGTATGGACAGGAAATACAATAAAACAAAAACAAGTAAGAGGTGGACCGGCACACTGAGGGTTCCGTACAGTTTTGGTGATGTAACTACACATGGTTTGTCTGGTTTTTCTCTTTACTTGTGCTATAAGACTATAATCATGTATTGTTTCTTGGCAAATGTTATAAGTCTAGATTAATAGGTCCTACAGGTGTCTCTTTCAGTCAGTGTCAAAACATAAACGTATTTATTGCGTCGACTAACAAGTTAGATTAGTCATGAGTATTTGATGTCAATTTCAATTTTGTACCTGCAAAAGTATGTTATTTATTTATTCGTATGGCGTTTAACAGTCGTTCTTATTTAAGTATTATGTAAACTATAAACTATAATGTTATTTTATTAATTAAGTTCTGAATCCAGAGGACAGCGTCGTTTTCAAGAGAGAACAGGTCAGCTGGACTACCATGATATTTCGTATGTAAAAAGGGTTTCGATAACGAAGTGATCATATAAGATCCGGTTTGCCTTTTGAAGTACGGAATCCTAAAAATTTAATCCCTTAATAAATAAAACATCAAGAAGTGTAGTCACATTCATAAATATTCATAACATTATGACTAACATGTCTATTTAACAAACTCTGGTGACGTTTAGTGTTTTACCCAAAAATACATGCAAAATTGAATTTCACCAATATATGTAGTTGACAGAGTTAGTCGTGAACAGTTCAATTATAGTTTTAAAGCTAAATCATTGTCACGGGTGCCGGATGCCGGGCCATCACGAATTAATCGGAAATAAGCGGATCACAAAAACGTGGCGAAAATCAAGGCCGATGAATAAGAGGATCGGCCAGTTCACAACAAAACTTATGTAAGATCGCTCGCGTCGTCATGGTTCGCGTGACACGTGTGTATGTTCTTGCGATGATGTTGCTGGCGTGCCGCGGGCAGCCGCAGGGCGTGCTGTCTGCGATTGCTGAGACCACGCGGGAAATCACAGGGGCCGTGGTGTCTCAGCCGCTGATACAAGTCGTAGCGCAGGGCGCCGGCGATCTCTTAGCCAGAACAGTGTACGACGTCACCAGACTCCCTGTGGCCATCGTCCGAGCACTGGGCGGAAACGGAAACATCCCCGTGCTCATCAACGAAAAAAATCTCGCAGGTCAAGCCGACAAAATTATCGGGGAGTTCCAAGCCGGCTTGGGGAACGAGGACGCAGTGTTGACTTTTGAGGAGCTGGTCACCAAATATGGATACAAAGTTGAAAAACACGAAACGGTAACTGAAGACGGGTACGCATTGACGATGTTTAGAATTCCCGGGAATGGGTCGGTCGTGTTCCTTATGCACGGGTTGCTGGGGAGCGCTGACGACTTCGTGATCACCGGTAAGGAGAGCAGCCTCGGGTACTTATTGGCTGAAGAAGGTTACGACGTGTGGTTCGGCAACGCTCGGGGGAACAAGCACTCTCGCCGCCACATCGAATTAGATCCCTCCGAGGCCAACTTCTGGGATTTCTCCTGGCACGAAATAGGTTACTACGACCTTCCGGCCATGATCGACTACGTGTTGAATGCAACGAGTAAGGACACGCTCAAATACATCGGCCACTCGCAAGGTACGACCAGCTTTTTTGTTATGGCTTCGGAGAGGCCAGACTATAATGATAAGATAGCATTGATGATAGCTCTTTCTCCTGGTGCTTATTATACTCATGCCGTGTCTCCGTTCATTCGCCTCACTGCGCCTGCGAGCGGCTTCCTCGGCATGATCGCACAGGGTGTTGGATTGCACGAGGTCCTTCCGGACGGTCCACTGATCCGGATATTGAAAACGATTCTTTGCGGCACTGGCCCTATTGCGGAGATCATGTGTTACAATCAGTTGTTGGTCGGCTGTGGATTTGGGTTCGCGGAGATGAACGTGACGAACCTGCCAGTTATCAACGGACACACTCCATCTGGAGCCTCCTTGAAGCAAGTGCTTCACTATGGCCAGTTATTCAACGCCGCCGATTTCAGACAATACGACCATGGAACAGCGAAAAATCTAAGAGTTTATGGGAGTGAAGTCCCTCCGAGTTATGTTTTAGAGAATATCCGGGCTCCCGTTTCCTTGTTCTACAGTGACAATGACTGGTTCTCTCACCCGACCGACGTGGACGCCTTGTATCAGAGGCTCAACAATGCCGTGGATATTCACAAAATACCGCATCCACAATTCAACCACCTGGATTACATTTGGGCGAAAAATGTGAAGACTTTGATATTCGAAAGAGTTAGAAAATTATTGGACGCATTCGATAAACAAAAAAAAGTTGAAGATTTGAAAGAAGAGTTGAAATAAAGAAAGTTATAATAAAATGTTGGTGTAATCTATTTACATCTACAAATAGTTTTCGAGTTATTAAAATGATTTAAAAAAAAAATCGAAGCAAAAGTTTTACTTTGCAAAAACATGTGTACAAAATGGCGATGTCAAACTGAAAACAAATCCATGTACCTTCACCGGTTTTGGGTATGCAAATTAAATGAAGAACATGCTATCACCATACCTACAGAAAAAATACATTTATGTTAAGTACAACAATAGCAATTTAAAAATATTTTACTAGAAAAATGATCGATGTTTTATTTATACAGATATTATTTTAGGTACATATTCATATTAAAATAAAAATAAAGAGTTGATAATGCATTTTAATCTACAACCCCGAATCATTAGCCCTTTAACCGCCGACGTCGTATTTTTACGACAAAATCTTCCTAATTTTTGTGTAGTTAAAATTATGCTTATTTTAATTTAAAAAAAACTACTGCCCATGTTGAAAAAAAATATATTTATTATTATATTAGGCTTTATTCATACCTGGCGGTCAAAAGGTAAAGCTAAAACAGAATATTTAAACTGTCATTTAGGTTTGATGTATTGTGTTTATGGAAAGTTTTAAGCATTACGTGCAAGTCCAAAGTTTATTTTAACTTATAGTATAAAATTTGGCAAATGTTAGTGCAATGAGTTGCTGTATAATAAACAAGACTACCTATGGCTTCACCCGCGTGAATGTCTTTTAAAGATTTATCATTTTCACAATGTGACCCTAAATATTTCTAGGTAAACCCTAAGTTTTTCATAAATAAAGAAAATCTAAAAAAAAAATCTTAAAACTACCCATCTGTCATTAAATTGGATAAACCGATAGGAAAATATGAGTTTGTTTTTTGGGGTTGCGTACGTCAATTGGAAAAAAACGATAGTATAGATTAGAAAACATCAATAGTATCGAAAAGCAATACTATCATACCGATAGTTTTGGTTATCATTAATAGTATTGCAAGCTATTGGCTATCGATAGTATCAATACTATCGAATGCCTATCGATAGTGTGACTATTATTCAAGGTCACAATATTATTGACCATACTACCGATAGTCAACACTATTGTTGCAACACTAGGTAACTCTGTATCTCATATCGATAGTATTGATACTATCAATACGATGGATATGGATAGTATCGATAGCCAATAGCTTGCAATACTATTGATGATAACCAGAACTATCGATGTTTTCTAATCAATACTATAGATTTTGCTATCGTTTTATCCAATTTAGTGGCAGATGGGTAGTTTTAAGATTTTTTTTTAGATTTTCTTTGTTCTTTATCGATACTATCGATAGTCCTGCAACGCTAGACTTACCTCTTGGTGGCTATAGCGTCGATCTCGTCGATGAAGATGATGGCGGGGCTGTTCTCCTTGGCGAGGCGGAACACTCGGCCAGGTACCTTACCTCTTGGTGGCTATAGCGTCGATCTCGTCGATGAAGATGATGGCGGGGCTGTTCTCCTTGGCGAGGCGGAACACTCGGCCAGGTACCTTACCTCTTGGTGGCTATAGCGTCGATCTCGTCGATGAAGATGATGGCGGGGCTGTTCTCCTTGGCGAGGCGGAACACTCGGCCAGGTACCTTACCTCTTGGTGGCTATAGCGTCGATCTCGTCGATGAAGATGATGGCGGGGCTGTTCTCCTTGGCGAGGCGGAACACTCGGCCAGGTACCTTACCTCTTGGTGGCTATAGCGTCGATCTCGTCGATGAAGATGATGGCGGGGCTGTTCTCCTTGGCGAGGCGGAACACTCGGCCAGGTACCTTACCTCTTGGTGGCTATAGCGTCAATCTCGTCGATGAAGATGATGGCGGGGCTGTTCTCCTTGGCGAGGCGGAACACTCGGCCAGGTACCTTACCTCTTGGTGGCTATAGCGTCAATCTCGTCGATGAAGATGATGGCGGGGCTGTTCTCCTTGGCGAGGCGGAACACTCGGCCAGGTACCTTACCTCTTGGTGGCTATAGCGTCAATCTCGTCGATGAAGATGATGGCGGGGCTGTTCTCCTTGGCGAGGCGGAACACTCGGCCAGGTACCTTACCTCTTGGTGGCTATAGCGTCAATCTCGTCGATGAAGATGATGGCGGGGCTGTTCTCCTTGGCGAGGCGGAACACTCGGCCAGGTACCTTACCTCTTGGTGGCTATAGCGTCGATCTCGTCGATGAAGATGATGGCGGGGCTGTTCTCCTTGGCGAGGCGGAACACTCGTCCAGGTACCTTACCTCTTGGTGGCTATAGCGTCGATCTCGTCGATGAAGATGATGGCGGGGCTGTTCTCCTTGGCGAGGCGGAACACTCGGCCAGGTACCTTACCTCTTGGTGGCTATAGCGTCGATCTCGTCGATGAAGATGATGGCGGGGCTGTTCTCCTTGGCGAGGCGGAACACTCGGCCAGGTACCTTACCTCTTGGTGGCTATAGCGTCGATCTCGTCGATGAAGATGATGGCGGGGCTGTTCTCCTTGGCGAGGCGGAACACTCGGCCAGGTACCTTACCTCTTGGTGGCTATAGCGTCGATCTCGTCGATGAAGATGATGGCGGGGCTGTTCTCCTTGGCGAGGCGGAACACTCGGCCAGGTACCTTACCTCTTGGTGGCTATAGCGTCGATCTCGTCGATGAAGATGATGGCGGGGCTGTTCTCCTTGGCGAGGCGGAACACTCGGCCAGGTACCTTACCTCTTGGTGGCTATAGCGTCGATCTCGTCGATGAAGATGATGGCGGGGCTGTTCTCCTTGGCGAGGCGGAACACTCGGCCAGGTACCTTACCTCTTGGTGGCTATAGCGTCGATCTCGTCGATGAAGATGATGGCGGGGCTGTTCTCCTTGGCGAGGCGGAACACTCGGCCAGGTACCTTACCTCTTGGTGGCTATAGCGTCGATCTCGTCGATGAAGATGATGGCGGGGCTGTTCTCCTTGGCGAGGCGGAACACTCGGCCAGGTACCTTACCTCTTGGTGGCTATAGCGTCGATCTCGTCGATGAAGATGATGGCGGGGCTGTTCTCCTTGGCGAGGCGGAACACTCGGCCAGGTACCTTACCTCTTGGTGGCTATAGCGTCGATCTCGTCGATGAAGATGATGGCGGGGCTGTTCTCCTTGGCGAGGCGGAACACTCGGCCAGGTACCTTACCTCTTGGTGGCTATAGCGTCGATCTCGTCGATGAAGATGATGGCGGGGCTGTTCTCCTTGGCGAGGCGGAACACTCGGCCAGGTACCTTACCTCTTGGTGGCTATAGCGTCGATCTCGTCGATGAAGATGATGGCGGGGCTGTTCTCCTTGGCGAGGCGGAACACTCGGCCAGGTACCTTACCTCTTGGTGGCTATAGCGTCGATCTCGTCGATGAAGATGATGGCGGGGCTGTTCTCCTTGGCGAGGCGGAACACTCGGCCAGGTACCTTACCTCTTGGTGGCTATAGCGTCGATCTCGTCGATGAAGATGATGGCGGGGCTGTTCTCCTTGGCGAGGCGGAACACTCGGCCAGGTACCTTACCTCTTGGTGGCTATAGCGTCGATCTCGTCGATGAAGATGATGGCGGGGCTGTTCTCCTTGGCGAGGCGGAACACTCGGCCAGGTACCTTACCTCTTGGTGGCTATAGCGTCGATCTCGTCGATGAAGATGATGGCGGGGCTGTTCTCCTTGGCGAGGCGGAACACGTCCCGCACCATGCGCGGGCCCTCGCCCAGGTACTTCTGCACGAACTCCGACCCCACCACGCGGATGAACGCCGCTGGAACATTACAGCACATCATACCCACTCATACATAATCACATTGTAACACCAAACAATGGGTGAAATACATACATAGAATCACGTCTTTATCCTTACGGGGTAGACAGGGCCAAGAGACTCGAAGGCACGCTTAGGTGAATAGTGGGCTTTCTGATGGAATGGAGATTCAGATATAGTGACAGGTTGCTAGCCTATCGCCTATGAGTAGAATCCGCAGTCTAAAGCCCTAAAAAAATAATTAATGGGTGAAATGGTCCCAGCATAAATGGACTGATCACTCGTCTGGTGCTCGCGCTGGCGTCCCCATATAGTAAAAAAACACCAAACAATTGCCGCGCTACTACAGTGCCTAAGGCATGTTTGAGGCACAGCAGAGGCTCGCGTAGATAAGTTCGATGCCATCAAGAGAAAGAGATGTGCTTCACAATATCGTAAGTGCGTTGGCAGAACGGTGGGACTCACCGATGCTGGCTTACTGGATAAGTCATAATTAGGCAGCTGTTATAATCTTATTGTTTATGATCAAATTGTTACTAACATTTTATATGGACTCAAGTCTGAAATAAAATCTATTTATTTATTTATACTTCTAAATAGGCTTATGAAAAAATCAAATATACCAGTGGTGTGATGAGCCACAGCTTTAGCTAACATGGTCTTCCCGCAGCCCGGGGGTCCGTACATGAGAACCCCTCGCGGAGGCTCGATACCGATCTGTCTGTACAGCTCCACGTGGGTCAGGGGCAACTCCACTGCCTCTCGGATCTCTTGCTTCTGAGTGTCCATGCCTCCTATATCCGAGTATTGGACGTCTGGTTTCTCATCTGAAAGTATACGCAAGGAATTTATAAATAGATAAATAACACTGCTACTCAATACTGTGTCTACATCACCTAATTGGTCGACTGGAAGAAAAACCCTTAATCCTTCAAGCCACAAGTTTTGGTAAACAAGTTAAATAAATAAAACAACACAAGGATAACTGATTTTTTTAAATTGGAAAATTGGGTAAGAATGAAATTGGAGACGGACTTAAGGCTTCGGCAAACCAAACACGGGACAGTAGCAGCGCTGTTTGAATGCGGGCCCGCGCAAGTTGTGATACAAGAAACTCTATGAACTATGGTACACCAAATTTTATCGCGGGCCCGCGCTCAAACTGCTCCGCGCCGCGCCGCTCTGAAACTGCCGGACGACAAACCCGGCGCGGGAGCGGGCAGCAGCAGCGCACGCGCGGCGAAGCGCGGTTTGAGCGCGGGCCCGCGCTTCTGGATAACTATGGCGGCCATGCTAGCATGGCTCACCGGGGGCAGGGCGTTCGCAGTGCAGCGCGGCGCGGCGAAAGCAGTTGACGACTTTTGTATTTTTTACAACCGAGTCAGTGAAAAGATAATTAAATTAGTGCGTAAAAAAATGTATGTGTGATTATCGAGACAAATATTATAGAAATATAACTTACAAGCCGCTACATGAGAAAATATATGAAAATTTTATCCTAATGACTTTCCAGCTCCCTGCATTGACGATGATATTCCCCATATTCTTCTCTTCTTGTATTGATAATGAACCCAAATTCTTTTTTTTCGCCTTAGAGCCAAATTTCAGTATGAATATTCTTCATCCGAGTCCGTGTCGTTCGACATCTTGCAGCGCTGCCAGCCTAACCCGTCATACTGAACGCGGTTTAAACGCGGTCCCGCGTTGCAACTGCTTTGAACCTGCCGCTGCGTTCAGTGTGCCCACTCCCGCACTGCTACTGACCTGCTCTGTTACTGACCCGCGTTTGGTTTGCCGAAGCCTTCAATTAATAAATGCATTATTCCAAGTATAAGATACAAGATATTATTTTAGAGAGACAACAGACAAAACTAAATCATAATATGTATAATAACATATTATAAAACAAAGTCTCCCGCGGCGTCTGTGTCTGTTCGCGATAAACTCAAAAACTACTGAACGAATTTTCATGCGGTTTTCACTAATAGATAGAGTGATTCATAAGGAAGGTTTTAGTGTATAATTTGTTTAGGTTTTGTGTGTATTAGTTAAAATAAGACGATAATTGTTAAGGAAGTCGGAAAAAATTTAGCCGCCCGACAGCATTCATCGAAAACGCTTTCCAATCCCTAAGACATGTATCAAAACCGTGTATCTATAATAGGTCTACAAAAAATTCCGCAATAGCAAATATCTAGCTTTTATATTTCAGCCACAATAACTTCTTTTATGTTTTAAAAATAATTAAAATCGTTAGGTGTTTTATAACTGGTGATATTAATCACAATTTATTAATCCTTATCAAATTAAACAAGTCTATCGTCACAAGTACTTAATATATTTAATATTTGCCTTTTACTGCATGTAATTTGGATCAATCAATTGTGCAATAGTTTCCGAAATACTACGAGTTATCTAAAGAACGGCAATGCGCCGCGAAACCGTAGCATCTCATAATGCCAACTTCCTAAAATGCCAACCGCTAGCGAATTGACAACTTCTCATATTGCCAACTTCTCGAAATGACAATTTCTCAGAATGCCAACTTCCTGAAACGCCAACTTCGCATAATGACAACTAAAAATTCACTCAACAGTGCAATAGAATAAAGCAGCTAGGATAATAGGCAATGATTAAAATAACAATTAAAAGTTAACTATACTATTATGTGTACCTTTATTTTTTGTGGAATCTAATTTAAATATTCAAAAAATCGTAAAATATTACTTATCAAATATGAGCGAGCAGAAACAAAACGCATAAATTTATTAGATTTGGTTTATTAATTATAACCATATAAATAGAAAAATGAATCGTGAGTTTGAAATTATTAGTAAGACTTCGAGACATTATTTTGGACAAGAAATATAAAAGATATTTGAATCTGTTGGAAAATTTAAATGTATCAAGATTTTTCAGAAAAAATATTTACCTAAGACTTTCTCTATATAAAAATAATAATTACCTGCTAAAATGATTAATATGTTTTTGTTGATTATTCAGATTTGTAATTTAAATTGAAATTTAAATATTAAAAAATAAAGGTATACTTTTGATTGTAACTATGTTTTTAATAATTTCCCATTATCCTAGCTGCTTTATTCTATTGCACTGTTGAGTGAATTTTTAGTTGTCATTATGCGAAGTTGGCATTTCGAGAAGTTGGCGTTTCAGGAAGTTGGCATTCTGAGAAATTGTCATTTCGAGAAGTTGGTATTTCGAGAAGTTGGCAATATGATAAGTTGTCAATTCGCGAGCGGTTGGCATTTTAGGAAGTTGGCATTATGAGATGCTACGCGCGAAACCACCAGTATACCTATCTCTGAGCGTGCGCGTTTTCGTATGTTTTTATCAGTATTTATTTTAGTAGAAGGTAGGTATTAACGTAAATATCATTAAAAAAACCGGCCAAGTGCGAGTCAAACTAGCGCACCGAGGGTTCCGAACACGCAATGCATCTCACGTTATAGCTCTTACTAAAAGACCTACTAATTTCAAAAACAAACTTAACTTTGCAGTTCGATTCATAGGAATTGAGCGCAAAAATAAGTTTGTAACACTTTTTTTTAAACTTCTAACAACATATTTACAACTTTCAGATTTATTCCTGTACAAGTACTGGTAGACCTTGCTTTTTGCCAAATTTCATAATTTTAGGTGAACGGGAAGGTACACAGGTTTTGATTGCTGCCTGAAATTGCAAAATATGCAAAAAATCGCAACATTTACGGTAATAACTCCTGATCGCGTTGATGTATAATTTTGATTCGTTTTTTGCTGAAAGAGACCGTGGATCGGAGTAGATATTGTATATTAATTTCAATTTGATACCCTTAAATGTTTGTGAGAAAAAAGTTTGACAGAGGGACGGACAACAAAGTGATCTTATAAGTAGAGATGGGCATTTACCCGATAAATTTCCGAGACTCGGAAATTTATCCATTTATACCCATTTTTTCCCAGGAATTTTTAATTTACACCGGGTAAAAATTAAAATCAATTAAAATGTTTGTAATTGCGATATTTTATGATATATCGTTAAGATTTATTAAGAAATAAAGTGTTTAAGGTAGTTACTATTCAGTTTTTAAATTAAGTACTTCGTAAAAATACTTATAAAGTGTACAATTTACGTTTTGGTTACAAAAAGAACTAACAAGATATATGTATCTTAATTCTGACTCATTCGCAGCCAACTGGTTTTAGGCAATGAATGTTATGCCGGGGCGACGAACAAGTTTGCCAAATGCCGGAATTCTATTGAACGGCTAGGCGATCATCGAATCGTATGACCCGCCGTACTAGGCCAGATTATTACAAATGTCTGTAATATCAATAATAATGAAAAACTGAATTTGAAATTAAAATGCAGCAAACTTAATTACTAACTCTCTCAAAAACACGATTGCATAAAACTTTCTCGATAGAAAAATATTGCGAATTTCAAATCCTAATCCTAACTAATATTATAAATGCGAAAGTGAGTTTGTTTGTTACCTTTTCACGTTTTATCTACTCAGCCAATCTTCCTGTTTCACATAAACATAGTTGGAAGTACTGAGAAGGACATGGGATACTTTTCATCCCGGAAAAAGCACTGTTCCCGTGGGAAATTCACGCGGGCGAACCCGCGGGCAAATGTAAGTCTACTTTTTTGTTAATTCTACTTGAAACAGCCATATACTGAATATGCATCATTATTTTCAAAATATTATTTGAATACATATGATTGTAAATCTGTTGTTTTCGTTTTTTTAATATTTGAACCGAAAACAACTAGTTATTTATCTTCCTTATAATCAAAACATATCTATTATTTATACTTTAATTATTATTTTAACAGTTTAAAGTAAATAAGGATAATTTACTTTCATTATAATTTCTACCCGGTATAAATAAAAAATATCGGGTATAAATGGGTATAAATTAATTTTTACCAATTCTACCCATTCTTTCCCATTTTTACCTTCCGGAAATTTATCCATGCGCCCATCTCTACTTATAAGGGTTCCGTTTTTCCTTTTGAGGTACGGAACCCTAAAAACAAATATATTTTCCACCCGAGCGAAGCCGGGGCGGGCCGCTAGTAAAAGATATAATATAAGAATAAGATTGATTGTAATAGATTCTCCATACCTGCTTGAAGCATAGAAATAGAACTATCTGCTTCCGGAGGCAGCACATCAACCAATGCATTAGAATGTTTGTGCAGGGCGACTGACGCCGAGGGCTTCAGCAGCTCACGGTCTATGGTGGACAGGATGCGGACGTAATAGTTTGACCCTGTTGTACTGCCCCCTGAAATTAGATTTATAGGACATTTAGTTATCAGAGTTTAAAATTTTCATTCTACCAAAACCCACTATTCAGCCAAGTGTGACCATCGAGTCTTAGAACTCTTGCCTCTATCTTTCTTGTAAGTGATAAATAGTTGATACTGTATCTATAATTAGTGTTTATATTCTTTTAAAAAGGTGCTAAAATGTTCAGAATGCCTATAAACTGAAACAGTAACATTATTAGTAATTTTATTTATTTATTTTATTTTATTTTAATCGGAAAACTTACAGTACAATATAACTTAATTACTAAAAATATAAACATCTTCAAACACATTATTAAGTTTTAGCATATTACTATTAAAATGCTCGCTTGTCCAAGAATGAAAGTAAAAACAAATTAAAATAAGTTACTTGAAGGCTTCGAGCAACAAGGACTTCCGCGCGCGGCCCGGAAGGGAGGCGCCATAGATGTCTTTCCCCTCTGGCAAAGCTTAGGTCCAGGTGGACTTGAGCGTTTATAAAAACTGTTTGCATTCGAACTTTTCGCTAGACAGAATCCATCAGTCAGTGTGAATGACACATAGGCCGCAATACAAAAAATTCCGAATTGTTCAATTTTGTGCTGCAAAAAGAGGTCTGGGACATCTATTTTACAGAAAGATGGTGTTACATTTCTCTAGTAAGTAAATTCTTATCATATGATTATAAATTAAACAAAAATTCATACATTTTATTATAATTTCATTGTTGGATTTGTTTACCAACATCAGTCCGGTCGCCTATAGAAACACAGATTTGTCGAGTGATAATTCCGTCCAACATCTAGATTTAGTGATGTTACTTTGCTTACATTGTGTGTTGTAGCCCTGTATCGATAAACTGCGATAGGTATAGTTTTAAATTGTTTTATGTTGTAACGTGTATTTTCTTATTTTTTTACAGCTTTCCTAAAAATACCTACTTAGAGACGTGTGTATGGAAAAACTTGTGCAACAACTAGTAAACCTGGGATGCCATAAAGACAAGTCCCGTTTGTTTAGCTCATTAAAGGACATCTGATTTCCACGAATGGTGTAAGTCAGCTCGGATGAGCAAGACAGTGATGTCTCAGAGAAAATTACTAGAAATAGTTAAGTTATATTTAGATAATTTAAATTTTATAAGTATTCCTTTCTTGTCTTTGTGGTACTTAACTAATAAACGTGATAACTTTGCAACTGTGATTTTATTTATTACTAGCTTTCGCCTGCGGCTTCGCCCGCGTGGATTTCCCACGGGAACAGTGCTCTTTCCCGGGATGAAAGGTACCCTATGTCCTTCTCCGTATTTCCAGCTATGTATATGCGAAAATTCAAGAAGATTGTTTCAGTAGATAAAGTGTCAAAAGGAACCAACAAACAAACTCACTTTCGCATTTATAATATATATTTAGGATTATGCTAATTCTGCGAAGTGCACACTCTGCGAAGTGCACCAATTGTGAAATCCACCTTTTGTTCGAGTGTACGTTTTGCGAAGTGCACATTCTTCGTCAGACCCACAGATAGAACCACTAGTATATAAAAAATGCAAATTACTGCTAGAGCCCCGGGTATGTCATTCATAAGAACGTATCCATATTTCACTCACACTCACTCCACAGATTTTATTAAAGCTATTGATTTTAACAAATAAATATTAGTATTTCTATTGATTATATAGTTGCCCGAGAAATTCGATAATTTATAATTCATCGATAATGCAGAATTAAATTTTTGCCATTCACTATTGAAAACAAAATCAAAAATATGTTAATGTGTGTTTTGTCTTATATTCGTACACAAAAATCTGACGGGTGGTGACCGATTTGTCAATGTATTGTTTAATTTTTCATATGTGGTGTCGTAATTTGTCGTAATTACAGATTTTCATTATGTATGTGTGTACCGAACAGCGCTTGCGTGAATTTCCTCGCCCCGCAAAAATGCCAGAAAGATTTGAATGGAAACATGTCGCTATGGCTTCTCCCCCGTAAGGAGTCCGTGTTGCTCTATGCTTGAAGGCATCTAATCAAACATTACTAATTTGAACTATTAAGTCCGTGAACCTGGTCAAACCACAATTTACCTAAATAGTTTTTGAATTTATTACTACTGGAGCAAAACAGATCTAATTCAGAATCACTAATTAATTTATTATGGCATCGCAAGCTCGGAAAAAAAAGTTTTCCTATATTTAGTGGCAAAGGTCGGTAAGAAAAGTGTAGTTTATCATAAAATTCTTTTATTTTGGACTCGAATACTAATTCTTGAAAGCAGATCAGTAGAATCAACTTTGGCCAGAGCAATCTTTACAAGTTGCACTATATCTGCGACTTCTCGTCATACGGCCAGGGGAAGGAATTTCACAATAGAAAATGAAGAATTTGTGTTTTCTTCTTTCTTTAGTATGAAAGTCAGGATAAAAAATGCTTCATGTCACAAAGTCATGACAAGAAGTTTTAATGATGATCATAAGATGAAGATATTATATCCCCAATCATATATTTGTAAACATTTCTAACTTGAACGTGGGGCGCACTATAAGTTTCCGGAATGAATATGAAAAAATACTATTAAAGGTACAAAATTAATTTATTGTTTTTCAAAATAATCTCCCTTGGCGTCTATGCACTTTTTCATTCGATGAAACCAGTTTTGAAAACTTTTGTGCCACTCCTCTGTGGTGACCTCTGAAACGTGTTTTTCATACTCCTCGACAGCCTCTTCTGGTGATGAAAATCGTTGACCGCGTAATCGGTTCTTAATTTTTGGGAACAGAAAAAAGTCACAAGGTGCCAGGTTGGGACTGTATGCAGGATGACTCATGAGTTCTACACTTTTCGCCTTCTAAAAGTCGTTTGTCTGTCTGGCCGTGTGAGAACTAGCATTGTCGTGGTGCAGGATGATACGGCGTTTACGGTTATTTTTACGGAGTTCGTCAATAACTTCCGGCAAACAAATGGTCGTGTACCAGTCACTATTCACTGTACGACGATTCTCTAAAGCAACAGTAGCCACGTGTCCAGTTTTATTAAAAAAAGAAGCAATCATTCGTTTAGATGCACTTTTCACGCGCGCCACTTTGGTTGGTTTCGGCTCATCTTGAAAGACCCATACGCTTGATTGCTGCTTTGTTTTGGGATCGTAGCAATAAATCCATGTTTCGTCACCTGTTACTATGTCCCACACCAAATTTGACGCACCTTCGTTGAATCTGGTAAGCATGGCACTGCACCAAGTGATGCGGTCCGTTTTTTGAGCCTCGGTCAAGTTGTGTGGGATCCACCGCGAGCACAGCTTTCTCACACCCAAATGTTTGTGTAGGATTAATTGTATTTGACTCATGCCTATTTCTAAGGATGCGCGAATTTCATGGTAGGTCACATGCCTGTCTGTTTCAATCATACGGCGCACAGCATTGATGTTTTTGTTGGTCACAGCGGTGGACGGCCGACCATCGCGAGATTCGTCACTGAGATTGATACGACCACGCTTGAATTCTGCAAACCAGCTATAAACAGTTGTCTTGCATGGTGCTTCATTGCCAAAAGCTGTTTCAAGCCGAGCGATGCTCTGTTGAGCTGTCAAATTACACTTAAAATCATAGAAAATCATACTACGAAAATTTTCCCGAGTTAAATCCATGTTGATGCAGACACACAATTTTTTAAATGGCACCACAAGGTAAAAACAAAAGACAGTCAGATGAAACAAACTGCATTCTACAGCCAAAGAGTTCTATTTTCAAATGTTGCAATAAATTTTTAAATATTGTTTATGTAAGTGGCCAGTTCCGGAAACTTACAGTGCGCCCTATGTATGTGTTGCATGCGTAGCATTACAGACAACAGTTATATAGGTACACATATAACAGTAGTTAGCCGTACAAGGTCTTACCGATTCCAGTATTTTGATCAACAGCCTCCAAGAACTGGCCGATGACCAACGGCACAGACTGAATCCTTTTCACCTCTTCCTGGGCATGTAGGTACTCCTTTTTCAAATTCCTCTGCTCATCTTTTATATACTCTTCTTGAACTTCCAAAAATTCTAGCATTCGCTGCAGTTTCTACAAGAGCAATAAAAACAAAAAAGTCTTATGAGAGTAGGTAACTAGAATGAGTAAGGCAGACAACATGACAAACCGTTTAGTATCTATAACACAAGGAAATGTATGAGTTTAGTTAAATTTCTTCTTATAAAAACAAAAAAGAACTCCTTTGTATATGTATGTATCATATACAGATTTAATAGAACTAGGCATCGAAAGAACTAGGTTATAAATTTGCAACAGGAGTGGATATTTCACTTACCTTGTATTTTGTGTATAAATCCTCAGATTCGAGCTCCTCGAAAGATTGTGGGCCAGAAAAAGTCTTTGTATCCACGGTCTGGTCATCCTGTAATATCATGACAAGGTTTTTTGAGTTTAGACAAAAATGTAACAACACAATAAACACCTTGAATACTTTTCAAAACTTACTTTTTCAGGTAGAATTATACCAATTTCTTCCATTTTAATACTATTTGCTTTATTCAGAAACTGCACAAAAGTAAAATCAGCTTTTAGGACTGATTTGCGAGTTGAGATTTTTTTTAGAAACGTCAAACAAATTAGATGTCAAAATATACGCTTTATCATTGACGACGTTCCAATTTACAAAGTTGGTGGTACCTACTTCGAAATTATTTTTTTGTTAAACCTCAGAACAAAGTGTTAAACGAAGAGTCCAATGATATATTATAATACAGATATGTTACGTTCATAGTAATTTGCGTTTTAGGTCTGTTCCGAGCAATCCAAAACTACACACATCGACAAGTTTTACTGATAAGTGAGACAAAAGATACAAAAGAGCATGCGAATGAAAGAGATAGCAATAGTTTTCAATGATTCCTCGTCAAATGTTTCTTATGCATAGAGTAACATTTTTTGTTGTAGAGAGGACACTTATTTGAAAAGAAAGTACATGGGTAAGAAATAAAACATCTTATAAAAGTAAATCATATATATTGAAATATTTAACAATTCAGTGTCGGAAAAAACTCGGAAACCTAATTGATAAAAAGAAAAACAATAGTAATCCTCAATTATCAGTATAATGTATTATAATAGTAGAAAATCGAATTCAGTGAAACTATTTTAATGTTTATTAAATTAGTCCATTACACACATTAGATAGCTATTATAATAACGAACAATAATAAAAAACAACTGAACATTAATTTTAGGCATTGAAGTCACCATCAGTATTCGATTCTGCACTAACTAATCTATGTCCGCAGCGCACGCATCCTTGTCGCTCTCACGTCAAAACTAGAATCTCTCTTTCTTTGTCTGAACATGGCGGCAGTGATTAGATTATTTGGAAAAATAATTGAAATATACTAAACAATCAAACTATTTTTGCATACACACATGTGATAAGAGATCCCTTGTACTTTGTTTACTTTAGAATCATAATTGGTACACTTTCGAAACACACACGATGGAATTTTTAATATATTTTAGTAAGGACACGCTCGACGAGGCGCTGGGCGCAGACTGATTACTAGGGATGCAAACGATAAATCGATGTTTTAAAAAATCGAGGTATCGTTCATAAACATCGATGTTAAATCATCGATGTTGGACTACAAGAAAACATCGATAAATCGTTCATTGAAAACGATGTTTTATGGTCGATGATGAAAAAGCTAAAAATAGTAAATAAGTTTTGTTTAATTGATATTTGTCTTTCTGATATTTGTTTAATTTGTCTGTCTACTACTTTTCATATTAGAATATGTTATAGATGTATCATTTAAAGTAACTAATTGTTTGACATTGTCAGTAAACATGATTACCATAATGAATCTACTTAGATTTATTTTGGTAGTAGGTTTGTTTTGGTTTTAAGCCTTTTTCTTATAAAAAATATTGATAACCTACTTAGGTTATTAATATTTTCTAAAAGAAAAGACCTTTTCTCTGTATTTTAAGGCTGTATTTGCTGACCCTGCTAGTAATTAAAGAAAACATCGAAAAAACATCGATGTATCGTCCTAAAATGTCGATGTTTTCAACATCGATGTTGCTCTTTAAAAAATATCGATGTTTCACTATCGATATTTTTTATGAACGATGTTGCATCCCTACTGATTACAAGACGTTCCAATTGGGTCGTATTCGAGTCTTCACAGCGCGCGCGCCTATAACATATTTGCCTCTTGTTTATATAGTATATCATTGGAAGAGTCACACGAAAAACTAAGGAAATGAACGCTGAAAATATACTCCTTTTTTAAATCAAAAACTTAAACTAAAAAATAAAATCATTAAACTTATTTTTTTTTTTTGAGAATTTCCTCAGAGCAAGGAAGGACATTTAGCCAAAGTTGGCTAAAACACAGGCTTACCAAAGGAAATTGGTACCTATCGGTTTGATAATCAACGTGTAGGTAAATAAAAAGAAATTAATACAAACTTTAAGAAAAAACCGCCCAAGTGCGAATCAAGCTCGCGCACCGAGGGTTCCGTACACGCAAAGCATCTCACATTATAGCTCTAACTGAAAGACCAACTTGTTTCAAAAACAAACTTAATTTTGCAGTTCGATCCCTAGAATTCATACTGCATCGAGCGTAAAAATAAGTTTGTAACGTTTTTTTTAGACTTCCAACAACATATTTACAACTTTCAGATTTATTCCTGTACAAGTAGGTACTGTTAGATCTCGCTTTTTGGCAAGGTTTTGATTGCTGTCTGAAATCGCAAAATATGCAAAAAATCGCAACATTTATACTGATCGCGTTGACGTATATTTTGATTTTTTTTTCTGAAAGACGGACAGATGGACAACAATGTGATCTTATAAGGGTTCAGTTTTTGCCTTTTGAGGTACGGAACCCTAAAAAAATTACTTAAAAAAAAATCGATCAAGTGTGACTTGTACCACAGATAATATAATACCCTTGTACTTTGACATGTAGTGTTCCGAACATTCAAACAATATAAGTACTAATATAATATCGTTCGAAGGTACATACGGAACCTTAAAATTAATAAAAATATTTTCCAAAATCTTCATCTTTAAAATAAAGTCCCCGTCGCGTCTGTATGAATGTCTGGTCGCGATAAATACCAAAATGAGGCATAAAGATGGTTTTGGTGTTTAATTTATGCGGGCAAAATCTAGTAAAATAATAGTTAATATAACACTATCGATAGCTATCGATAAATACCATAGAGCAGCTTGTTGCTCGAAGGTATTGTAGTACTGATTTTCGAGGTCAACTAACCAACTATCGCTGTTGCAACAGTTTCAGAGATAGAGCTCCCTATTCTGACCATGGCTTTTCTTCTTCTTTCTTACATCCTTGGCTTGGTCTGACAGGCAGCCAGAAGATCTTCGAGCAACAAGGACTTCCGCGCGTGAAGGCCGACAATGCAGGCAGACAGACGATAGAGTTAATAGGAAGGACTATAGGAGATCATTATTGCCGTTAAAGCAACATGATCTTTCAAAAATCGGTAACAAACAAATAAACTCACAATCACATTGCGTGAAAAGTGCTTATTCCCAGGATAAAGTGCAATAACATTTTTAGACTCTAGTAAATATCCACTATCGAAACCATAGCGCGATTTAGCTCCACTAAGAATTGTACAGCGCCATCTAGTTTGCATTACTAAATAAAGTTTCCACAATGTTATTTTACTTATTGATATTTTATTTTAGGTTATTATTAATATAACTTTAAATATCAGAACGTTAAAATATTATTATAAGTAACGTGATTATACAATAGTGGGATTTCAAAATAAATAAAAGAATAGTATCTATCTAGAACTTCTTCAGTGTATCTTCTAATAGGTACAGGTATTTTACAACTTTTTTTTCTTTTACTATTGGTAGCCCGATAAGATTAAAGCATAAAATAAGACCAATCGACTTTAAAGCCTACAAGAGACTTTACTATTTTAGTAGCTTTATTTGTTGCCCAATATTACTATCCTAGTTTTTCCCCTGCAAAAAGTTGTGTTGGGGCACAGGGGGTAAAATGTAGGTACCTACGTCAAATGTGGTGTTATTTTGGTTTTACGATTATATGTTATAAAAGACTCACAATTTCGTTACATAGTCTTAATGGAGTTTTAGAGCATGAATTATGCATTTAATGAGAATAAATACAATTAACAGATTTCGATGAGACACACGACGACGTTTTGACGACAAGAGTAGAGTTAAACCTAAAAAATGCACATAGTCTAAGTCTTTTTTTCTCAATTTCTCACGGGAGCGAAGCCTCGGGGTGAGAGAGAGCTCCCTGCTCTGACTTTTCTTCAATTTCTTCTAACATCCTTGGCTTGGCTCTGGGAGGCAGAACATCTTCGAGAAGAACTTCCGCGCGCGGCGCAGAGCGGGGTCAGTTTTGACAGACGATAAATATTTTATTTATTTATTTATTTATTTATTTATTCACAAGCTTATATCTATCATAACAGCTTACACCAATGCGATAGAGAAGCAATTACATTTAATTGTGGCAAATTACATACAAGGATGTACTTATGAACTCGCTCAGAGAACATGAAAACAGATCTATTCTCTCAGCAATCTGGTTGAGGTAACGAAGCGCGCGCGTCAGCGGGGCCTTGCTCAGCAGCGCGGTGCGAGCGCAGGGCACGGACAGCAACGGTGGCCGGCGGCGGCGCCACACGTACCCCGAGGGGACACATAATCTCAGCGAACCTAGCAATTCAGGGTTATGAATTTTTCCTCGAAATAGCTTGAAAATATATAAAGCCATCGATAGGTCTCTCCGTACCCGCAGTTCAGTGTATCCCACCATACCCAGAACAAATAAGGTAGGATACATTAAAGGATAGTACGGATAGACACCATATAATCTCAGATATAGATATCTGGCAAATTTATTTTGAATGCGCTCTAGAATTTGAGTATATTTAGCTTCATGTGGAGCCCAAATCACTGCCCCAATCAATAGATAGAGTATATGATCATTATTGCCGTTAAAGCAAGATGATCTTTCAAAAATCGGTAACAAACAAATAAACTCACAATCACATTGCGTGAAAAGTGCTTATTCCCAGGATAAAGAGCAATAATATTTTTGAACTCTTGTAAATATCCGCTATCGAAACCATAGCGCGATTTAGCTCCAGTAAGAATTGTACAGCGCCATCTAGTTTGCATTACAAAATAAAGTTTCCATAATGTTATTTTTAATGTTTCCACAGTTTTATTTTACTTATTGATATTTTAATTTCGGTTGTAATAATATAATTTTAAATATCAGAACGTTAAAATATAATAATAAGGAACGTGATTATACAATAGCGGGATTTCAAATAAAATAAGAGTACTTATCCAAAATAGAGGTTATTTTGGATGTAGTTTATCAATAGGGATTCAGTGTATCAATAGGTACGGTATTTTACAACTTTTCTTTTATTATTAGAAAGATCAAGTATAATTTTTTTACAAACTGTTTTTATTTTTGCAGACTTATGTTAACCGTTCTCTATCTGATAAAATATTAGGTATTTGGGTTTAGCTACTTAAGGTATAACTTTAATTATTTATATTTTTAGACGCTTCCAAACACGATGTAATTTTTTATTTGTAGCCTTTACTCGAAAATCAACGACAGGTTAGTCAGTTAATCTTCGTAACTATTGTCCAATCAATCAATCAAAAGAATCTGTGCCAGGGCATTAAAACGGAACTTGTGAAGAAGAAAGTGATATTCTTCATCCATTTTAATTATTACTACATCGACCAGCTTTTATAAAAGAATATACCTATAGGTAGGTACTTAAAGAAAAAAAAAGACAATGTAGGTACTGTCCTTATAACTTTAATCAGATATATTTAACAGGTATTTTGAGTATTAGTTTAGGTTTTGGTTGAAGAAGTCTATGAAGGAAGTCACTCTGGCGTACGCAGCAGGCAGGTTGATCTGGCAGCCGAGAGCAGAGCCGAATGACGTTATACCAACCTGGAAATAAAAAATACTAGTTACTTGTGAGGTCTCAATTAAAATAAGTATAGTAACCGTCCGTTGCGCTACATTGTATATTTTTAACCGACGTCCTCCCGAATTAACAGCCTCTAGGATACTTACAAATAAGGCTGCTACACCCAATAATTATTAGATTAGGTTAGGATTATATTAAAATAGAATTATGTCCTTATACTAACCAATTCTAATCCTAACTAATATTATAAATGCGAAAGTGAGTTTGTTTGTTTGTTACCTCTTCAGGCTTCATCAGTTGAACCAATCTTCCTGAAATTTCGCATACACATAGTTAGAAGTACTGAGAAGGACATGGGATACTTTTCATCTCGGGAAAAAGCACTGTTCCCGTGGGAAATTCACGCGGGCAAAAGCTAGTAAGATATAAAACCGTTTTCACAAGGACGTAGCCAATGATTGGTCCGAAATAGTAATGGACAAATATTTTTGTAGAGATTTCCAATAAATATAAAACAGTTATCACAAAGGCTTTTGTGAAGCGGCTACAGCTGATGTTGGGTCCGAAGAATAGCTTACTGGCAAATACTCGTACCTACTTACAGATATTTTTGTTGATGATTTTAATTCCTTACCAGAACTGGACTGCCATTACGCTGGACGACCAGTGGGCCACCGGAGTCTCCACCACAAACACCTACGCCGCCGACGCCGCTGGTGCAGATGTTACTGGATTGCAGGATGAAGGGGAATGCGTAGGAGCAGACGCTGTTGGTGATCACGCTCAGGCTCACGTGGCTTAGGAACTGGTCGTTGGAGATACCGGAACCTGTCGGACATTTGACAGTTTATAATAATATGTTGCGACTAACATTGAAATGTAGTTTGTAAATACTGACACTCAGCGATTACAGTGCTATAAGCCCATCTGTCCTTATTTATGAAATTTGAATTCTTTGGATATTTAAACTCAAGAGAGTAAATAATTAAAGTTCGGATTATTGGATTCGCATCGCACATGTCAACATTCTTTTTTTGCACCATGGAAATGATCCGAACTTTAATTCAGATCAAAAACGTAAAACAAAATTACCGTCACTGGTGATTCCGAATCCAGAAGCAATAGCGCTGGAACCGGCGAAATCTTCAGACAGCTGGCTTCCAGAAGGCAGGCAATGGTGTTGATTGTGGCTACAAAATAAGAACAACTTCACTGAATTGGGTATGTTTGTAATAAGATTGCCTTTTTGTAACCCGGTATCTGCATTAGTCATTAATCAGTGACTGAATGACTAATGCTGATACCGGGTCCTAGTATTTTTGTTATAATTCTTATGCTCCAGGCATGCGTTCAACCTTCAAACAGTCGTCAGTTTTGTTTACATAGCTCCCCTGAACCAGTAGTGAAACGTCAATTGTTGAGTTTGAGACAAACATAAGGACTTGATAGTTAGACTGTAGCTCACCTAAGAGTTGACGTTGAGACGTTGTTCCACACAAGCAAGGGCTCCTCTTGCTTGTGAGCAGTTGGGGCGTGTGACGACGGCGCTGGTCTCGATCCTGTTGCCGCCGGTAAAGAACAGCACTGAGCCGAGGACGACGGTGAAGCGTCAACCTTGGTTGTGGCCATAAAGTGTCAATTGACGAGACAAACATGAGGACTTAATAGACTATAGCTCACCTGAAAGTTGGACAGGGCTGGGCAAGTAGATAACAGCGACGTCGTTCCTCACGAGCAAGGGGAGCCAGTTGGGGTGTGTGACGACGGCGCTGGTCTCGATCCTGTTGCCGCCGGTGAAGAGCAGCACTGAGCCGAGGATGACGGTGAAGCGCCAGGACTGGTTCTGGCCGTCCAACCAGCAGTGAAACGCCAATTGATGAGATAAACATGATAACTCCTTAGTTGGACTGTATCTCACCTGAGAGTTGGACAGGGCTAGGCAAATAGATAACAGCGACGTCGTCCCTTACGAGCAAGGGGAGCCAGTTGGGGTGTGTGACGACGGCGCTGGTCTCGATCCTGTTGCCGCTGGTGAAGAGCAGTACTGAGCCGAGGACGACGGTGAAGCGCCAGGCCTGGTTCTGGCCGTCGAACCAGCAGTGAAACGCCAATTGATGAGATAAACATGATAACTCTTTAGTTGGACTGTATCTCACCTGAGAGTTGGACAGGGCTAGGCAAGTAGATAACAGCGACGTCGTTCCTCACGAGCAAGGGGAGCCAGCTGGGGTGAGTGACGACGGCGCTGGTCTCGATCCTGTTGCCGCCGGTGAAGAGCAATACTGAGCCGAGGACGACGGTGAAGCGCCAAGCCTGGTTCTGGCCGTCGAACCAGCAGTGGGCGGCCGTGATGACGCGGTTGGCGGAGACCAGCGAGCCGCCGCAGACGCCGCGCCCGGTCAGACCGACGATGTCGCTGATGAGACCTGCCTGGAAAAGTTGGACAAAATTGAAATTTGCGACTCAGTAAAATTAGCCACTATTTAGGTACCTAGCAATTAAGAGTAAAATTCGTTTACCATCGAAATACTCTTATCATACAATTAACTAATATTTTAAATTATTCAAAATAATTTTACCAGAAAACTAAATTTACACGTTTATTTACATTTACGGATCTAATTTAAATGAAAAATTATTTAAAAAAAAATATTATTTGAGTTCATATTTTAATTAGCTCAATTGAAAATGATATAGATGACAAAATTTAGATTATTTAATAGGTATCTGAAACTCTTGAACTTCCTTATCATACTTACCTACTTTATTTTTATTAATATCATAAAGAAGTACTTTTGAATTTCTTACCGGGAAAAATACAGATGTTTTATCTGCGCATCAGAGTTGAATTACACACACAATGTACGAGTACATCTTAATAGCGTATAGGGATAGGATAGAAGTGCACAATGCAAACTCTGACAAAGGAAAGGAGTAAGTATGTACAGTAAGATGCAGAGAACCCTGACTCCCCTGAGATTACGATTCGGCAGCTGACTGTACAATAATATGATTTCGAACCTGGTAAGGATATTGTCCGAGGGCCGCTGGGACGCCTCCTACGATCCTGGAGGCATCGTTGAGGTACGCCTCCTCAGCTTTGCGGATCTCCTCCGCCCTGGGGATTCCAAACCTCTTCAGATACCCCCATGCAGTGTTGCTGTCTGGAATCGAATGTTCCACATTCAAACCGTAAGCAGCACTGGCCACCGCCAATAGAGTAACGACGAACAACTTCATTGTGGAGATTTAAAAAAATAAGCCCGCCGAAATAATGTCTCAGACATATTTATACCCAGATAAGTAAATGATTAAGTCGATAATCCCTTCAGATCGGTTAATGATAAGATGTTTTGAATACTGTGCATTTGAAGTACGTCATTTCTCTTGTTACAGAATGGTGTCACCTTGGCCTTGGTCAAAGAAAAACTACGCCCTTGGTTGGGATAAGTTCATATCGATAAAATGTCATCGACTTTATTGTTTTTCTCGCTTATCTTATGAAACATATTTCTAAAAAAATAGAAAAGATCCCTAAAGATTTATGCTATATTCTACCTGCCAATAGAAAATTTAAAACGTTAGATTTTTACGTTATGGTTTTGTATAATCAATTTGTAATACTCGTATATTCATTTTGTCAATGACCTATAATTTTGTGTCCAAGTAGGCTTGTATAAGATAACGCAATGAGATTGATAAGCTAAATAATGTTAATGATGATAAAACGTTAATTAAATAATACGAAAGTGACTGTATTGATTATATTGTATTGATTAATAAAAAGTATGGCTAAAATTCGGAGTAATTTTTTTTTAAAGTATGTCATATAACTAAATAATGTCTGTGACTAGACTCGTGCAGACAATCCCCCCGACTTACTTATCGTTACGTCGCAAAATGTCCCCTGGTCGCAAAATGGCCCTTTCGCAAAATGGCCCTTTCTCAAAATGTCTCTTTCGCAAAATGGTCCTTTCGCAAAATGTTCCTCTCTTTCCAAAGTGACCCTACGACCCCCATAGCATTTTTTTTACTTTACATTGGGACATTTTGCGACGTAACGTTACTTTACTTAGTGGGCTATAAATTGTTACCCATTGGTAGGTACCTGATTATTGTGGGGCTACGCTCAACAACTTGGCAACTTGAATTTTTTTTTTTTTGTTCCTTGGTTTTTATTTTAAACTTTTAAAAGTAGCTTGTACATCGAAGACAGTCACTCATGTTATTATTATTATTTATTTATTTAATACTTTATTACACAACCTCTTTTATATGTTCTGTGGTGTAAATGGAACCAGGGGCAGACTCCGCAATGCGCCTCCACAAACAAACGTCAGTTTCTGCATCGCACAAGGGACTGTCACTCAAGCATTCGCCCGGAACTAACCAATGATATTAGCTATCCATTTTACCAAGACCCCAGCCCAAATTTAAGCCTACCCCACTTTAACCTCAAACTGTAGGGTCAAAGAGAAACATGGGAGCTCTGCCTAAACTGGCGTTGGGTTGAGTCTGCCAGCCAAACTCTTTAGTTATGCTGACATTGTATTCAGATTCAATTCGCATACGCCTGTTTGCTTATATTTCCTTTTTGACAAATATTTTGTTTATCCCGTCCCGCCTGTGATTTCGTTAGTCTGCTTGATGTGTCAATTCAATTTTATTGAGAAAATAATAATTTATTATTCTTAAGTATTGCTTTATTATTAAGTAGGTATCTCATAGCTTCCACGTAAATGTACCTATCTAAATTAAAAGTCTTGTATGTTGTAAAATCCCAGGTTTGACTAATTAATTATTTGCGTGTAGTGACATCAAAATCGTAAAAACTATCCTTTTGAACATCAACAATACCGGGTATTTCTAAATTCAAACTACGCGTAGCAACTAAGTAGTATATATGTTGTCAATGACTTCGTTAGTTTTATAAGTATGAATTTTATTTTATTTTTATTTATTGGGAAAACCAACAACTTAACCTAACATGCATAAACAACAATTTAAAAACATACAGTCATTTAGAGGTCTTCACGGCTAGATATATATTATATACACATATCTAACTTTTGTTACGGATGAGTGTGTATGAGTGCGTTATAGTAGAATTTTGAACAATTATAATAAGCTAATAAAAACTAGAAGACCTGGTAAAAATCACAATTAAAATTAAACATTATTAGAATGATGCCGCCCGCAGTGAGAAGGGCGAAAAAATAATATTAATTTAATAAAGATTATATCAATAGGCATCACTGTTGCAGCTGTTGAATTATACTTACTCGTACAAACTCCAATTATCATTTAAATTTCGAAGCTTTAATTGGCCGTGTGCGCATTGGATGAATTATATTTCGAATACATCGGACAAACTTGTCATGTCGAGGAACAAAGAGCCTTGATTGGCTGCCGGCGAAGTCAGCATCGTTCCGAAGGTTGTCTGATGCTAACAGGGCATCCGCTACAATGCTCAGTGCATGTTGCTATTATCTAACTATACCTGCTATTGTTTCAATACAGTTATCAATTACTAGCTTTTGCTCGCGGCTTCGCCCGCGTGAATTTCCACGGGAATAATGCTTTTTCCCGGGACGAAAATGTCCTTCTTAGTACTTCGAAATATATATATGCGAAATTTCAAGATTAGTGTAGTATCTCATGCGTGAAGAGGTAACAAACAAACAAATAAACAAACTCAGTTAGGATTGGGATTTCCCTATTGAAACATGGTAATCTATTTAGACCTAATATACCTAGTCCTAGATATTTATGATTGCATTGAGTTCTGTTTATACGATGACTACGCAAGAAAGAGTTTAATGTTTTGACATGTTGTCGCCGACTAACTTTTAGGAGGTAAAAATCTAGAGTCCTTCAGCGCTTACCCTTGACGCTGATAAATAATGGATGAAATGGAAAATGTAAATTATAAAACATCTTCATTCAGTATGCACAGCGACGTTTAATTTCTGAAATAGTTCCGGGTAATCCTGTAAAAGTACAAAAATTCCACCGAAAATTCGGCTACATCTGTAAAAAGTCATACGTTATTCATAAGCGGTCTTAAAGTGTTTCTACTCAGAGCTTTGCATTACGGGATTGCCTATTTATATTTCAAGGCAGAATCCAGCAATTTAATAAGCACAATATTAATATCGCTGCGGGAATACATGGATGTCTATTTCAGTCACACTCGTGGAATTGCATATTGTTTCATCTCAATTTTCTGGTAACGGTATGGCCGTGTGTTACTGACGTTTAATAAACTTGCAAGGATTATAGAGTTTGATACGTTTTGAACGGATGCCGCGATACTTTGGAACAAAAGGATGAGCAGTTTACGTTTCAATTGCACTATCGCTAACGATAAGTGTATTTGAATTTACAACAAAGGTACGTGTATGTACTAAATTCAAAACAGGGTTCTTAGCTCAGCGCAGAGGAAGATAATTTTTTTTTTTTTTTTATGGGAACTTACCTAGGCAGCATAAAACAACGTACCTAGATAGATTAATCCTAACATAATATTATAAATACGAAAGTGAGTTTGTTTATTTATTTGTTTGTTTGTTACCTCTTCATGCTTTATCTACTGAACCAATCTTGCTGAAATTTCGCATACACATAGTAAGAAGTACTGAGAAGAACATAAGGTACCTTTCATCCCGGGAAAAAAAGCACTGTTCCCGTGGGGAATTCACGCGGGCGAAGCCGCGGGCAAAAGCTAGTATGCATGTATTTATCCTACATATGAGCAGATTCCCTACCTGTATTCCCGAGATAACATTAGAACCTCGAGCACGCACCGCTTCAAGAGAAGTTATAGAATGTTATCGGACAATACCGGAAGTTATCTCAAAATACTTATTATAGAATCTTTATTCAAGTATCAAAACAATCAGTAGAGCTATACGTCAGGTTAGCGGGCGTCATATTCCTGTCGGTAATGGAGGCACTCGATGTCTATAGCCGCCAAATATTGCCTGACGTCTATTCGTTCTTCATGTATATTTTGGAGTTTATCTTTCGTTTTTAGACAATTGAAACAAAAAAACAGACTGGAAATTGTACTTGTTTACCTACTAACTTAATATATGTCAATATAACTAGGTAACTCTTGTAGAGTCAATCGTATACATGTTAGGCCCTTGATTCTACAAATTACAAACGTAGATCTCAGTGGCTCAGTTGTGTTTCAAAAGCCAAAGAAATCGTAATAAAACATAGAAGTCTTACAGATATCTTGTCACTTTATTTAATTTCTTTGGCTTTTTGAGACACAATTGAGACACGACACGACATCTATCTTTGTAACTAGTATCATCATCTATCTTTGTAGTAGTAGAATCGGCCCCCTGGTCTGAGTCAATCATATGTCCGGTTCTAATGAAGTTCACTAATCACAATTGTCCGTTAACTATCTTTCTTTCTCTTTTCTTACTAGATGTTTATGATAAAGAATTCTCTATTTCTCAAACGTACCTAGTATTTAAGGCTCATTTCCCGTGAAGCTAACGCGGGTTAGTTGGCAACCCACTACGTCGTCGCGGCAATCATCACGCTAATTAAATCTGGGCTGTTATTACTAATTTATTCGATAACAACGACCCTTCAGCTGAAAATGAACGAAGTCTGTCGTGGCGTAGGGCCATTGCGGCTGTCGACGACGACGCATGGATTTTTATATTTTTACAAATTCGAGAATGCATTATTTGACAAAAGAAGAAAAGTGGATGAAGATTAGAATACATTAATTTTTTTATGATTGAAAATACCTAAGTTAGCGAATTCAGACACTTGTTTTTAAGTATAACTAAGTTGTTTGTAAGAAAAAGTAGAGTGAAGTGAATTTTACTTCCAATGATCATTTTTATTTATTTTAAATTTGCGCGTTATTATAAATTTTTATACGTTGTCAGTGTTGGCAACCCTGACCACGCTGATCCGTCATTGACGATTCTAATTGGCGGCGCAGTGTTCGCTCGCGTCAGGCCGTGCGCGCGAGTGCGAGCTTGCCAGGCGCCGCTAACGAATGAGCACGCGAGTTTTGTTTACATGGGCGTATGACGGAAATATTAGATGGATGGTGGATGAAAAATTGACGAGAGAAATTTAAATTATCGGAACATGACTTGTCCTTCGATTTACTCAGGCAAACAACTTAATACGTCTAGTATTTTGCTAAAGTTAATTAGAAAAATACACCATCCGACTGTTAAATTATGAAATTCAAAACCAAATTGTTAAGTCTGTTTCGAACTCGACTGTTCAACTTATAGTAATAGCTATGCTTATGAATCTGTCTTGCTTGCTCTACACTTATACGCTCACCAGCAATACAAGAAAAACTTGTAAAACTTTTAAAATTTCCAAAAGGCACACAGATTTCCTATTCAAAGGCTTTCGTCAAAATGGCAAAAACATGTTTGTACACTGGCCATCAATAAACCTGTCTTATTGCGTGGCGATAGAGTCGTTTGTTACGCATGACGTGTAGACCACCATACCTGCTATCAGACATGGTTTTCGACTGGCTGGCTCCGAATACCTAGAAGCATCAGACTCGCATTTGTCGACCGACACCAAAGCCGTCGAGATTACTTACTCAAATCGAAAACGCGTTAGAAAACTTTTCAATACCTTCAATTTCAAAATTAGGATGTCGACGTCGCCGTGTAATTTTCAACCTATGAATCAAAGGTATTATGAGTTCTAAATACTTATTTGTTTCTTTTACCGTGGCATATAGATTTTGACCTTTTAAACGTGTAGGAGGAAATTTTCTTAACGCGAAATATTATTTTTTCTCATGTTTATACTTTTTTACAGCAACAGATGAACCGATTTTTTTTGTTTGAAAGGTTAATGACGGAAGATATTTAATGTTGACCTTTAAAACGTGTAGGAAGATATTTTCCTAACGCGGAATATTAATTTCCATAATTATGCTGCTAGTATTTCATTACACATCTTTGAAACATCCATCCATACTTACAAACAAATATTACAAATGCGAAATTTTGTCTGTCTGTTATGCTTTCACGGCTAAACCACTGGACCGGTTTTAATAAATTTTGGTATGCATATAGTTAAAAACCCGGGGTCAAATGTAGGCTACATTTTTTCAAAAATTAACCCTAAAGGGCTGAAATGGGGCGTCAAAGTTTGTATGAAAAACACATATACTTTTTGGAGCTGCGGCACAAAAACCTAGTGAAATAGATAAAATAATGATATCTTCATTCATAACAAATTTCCACGGCTCGATTTTCAAGCGGCTTGTGACAAATTGAGATTCGATTAGTCGTAGTGAACTCGAAACGAGCTAGTGGGTTCAAACATTAATCGGATTCGGTCTTCGAGCGGCCGATCAAGTGTGCGCCTCACATTACCAGGCCTCTCGACTCGCACTAGATACTCGCACTCGATGTGGCTCGATATTCGATACCGACTCGAGATGTCTGCCGCGAGTGATTGCAGCATGTCAAGGGGAGCCCAGGATCAATGCAGTTTCAGGAATGGGTAAAGCACTTCATTCCTAACCTAATACGTGTGAGGCCTCGGACTGGTCTGGCTAGATGGACTTTACGATGATGCCTCGTAGTTAAATCGATCAACCTAGATGATTCTCTATGACTAACGGTTCAACTTCAATCTAAGTGCATACCGTATAATAGCAATTTAAATTTAATGCTATTGCTATAACGGTATCGCCTATATTGGTATGAATAATTTTAAATGCATTTGTGAAACTAGGTGACAATCTTTGCGATTTGAATGGGCGAAGAAAATAAATTTCATATTTTTATTATCAGCATCTGCTCTATACTTTGTTGTATTTATTCTACTGTAATTGATTAAAATAATCTTGCGATAATAAGCATTAATTACAATTTTATCGCGGTAATCCTTTGACGTATAACTTATCCTGCCTATGTCAATAGTGCAATACGTTTTTTTTAAAATAATGATTTCATTAAAAAAAAAACAATCATTTAATCGATTCCTTTATCAATGATAGTAAACTGGAAAACCCGTACCTACCATAAAAACACAGATCTAAAATAATAAAAATACAAAATATAATAAGAAGGGATTAACGTATTCAGTATTTAAAATCTTCGTATTTAACGATGCGATGCATGTGTGTCAATCTGACACAAAACATTAAAAAAATACATTAACGCAGGCAAAGTGGGATCAAAATTCCCAACTGAGCACTCTCCTGTTACATGTTGGGGTGACGTCAGGGCTGTCAGTATACGAGTATCTTGTGCTCGTAATTCAAATTTATTAAAAATAGAATCGATTTTCATTTGCAATTTTTATAACTTGATTAGTTTTTGCCCGCGGCTTCACCGGCGTGAATTTCTCATGGGAACAGTACTTTTTCCTGGGATGAAAGGTATCCTATATTCTTCTCGGTACTTCTAACTATGTGTGTATATAAAATTTTAGGAATATGGTTTAGTAGATCAAGCGTGAAGAGGTAATAAACAAACTCACTTTTGAATTTATAATACTAGTGGTTCGCCGCGAACTTAGACCTCGCGATTATTATTTTAAAAATATGAGAACGTAAATTTACTGAACCAATTTGAATTTTCAGTAAAATACGGGATTCTTTTACGGGACTCTTGGCTCTGTCAACCCCGTAAGGGATAAAGACGTGATTCTATGTATTTATGTATGTACGGGATTCTGTTAAAACAAAAATGTAACGCGCAACGCATTACATTATTCAGTTATTGCGCGGTTGAGGAGAACAGATTTTCCGACCCTTTTTCTTCATCTATTCTGAGCTGCAACAACTTCATTTTTTAATTTTTTACAAGCGGATATAATCAAAGCTTGGATCAAATATAAACCGTTTTGATCTCGAAAGAGCTACGTATGTACGTACATCCGGCTGCCAACTTTTTTACGCCAATGTCACAGAATTAATATAAGTACTACCAATGTCCACGACTACTTTATCCAAAGTAAGTGATTTATAATCGAGTATACATCCCCGAACTTCATCTAAGGAGAATTTAACTGTTATTGAAAACATTACAGTAATTTTTCGTCACGTTTTAGGTTTCAGCTCAATATTACAGAAACTGTTTTAACAATTTTGATAATAATTAATTTTAATTATTTATTATCAAAATTTAATTAATTTTTATTTATTTATTTTAATTATTTATTTATTATTTTTTATTTTATTTTTTAATTATTTTTATTTTTTTTAATCCTAATTAATATTATAAATGTGAAAGTAAAGTTTTGTTTGTTCGTTTATTTGTTTGTTTGTTACCTCTTCACGCTTTATCTACTGAACCAATCTTCCTGAAATTTCGCATACACATAGTTAGAAGTACGGAGAAGGACATAGGGTACCTTTCATCCCGGGCACAGCCGGGAAAAGGCATTTCTCCCGTGGAAAATTTACGCGGGAAAAGTCACGGGCGAATGCTAGTTCAATATAAATGAGAAATATAGCAATACTCATCTCATAAAATGTTAAGTTTCATCCAAATCTCATTACGCGTTACAAAATTATAGAGAAAAATTTCACTAAAATAGCTACGTTTATCGGCTAGATGAATCTACGACTACTTAAAATGCGAAAGTGAGTTTGTTTGTTTGTTACCTCTTCACGCTTTATCTACTAAACCAATCTTCTATAGTGGATCGTATTTCAGGTGCAGCGGTCTCAGGTTTTCTATGTGGCCCACCGTACCTTTCATCCCGGGAAAAAGCACTGTTTCCGTGGGAAATTCACGCGGACGCAGCTGCGGGCAAAATACTTGCTACTCGCATTCCACGATATTAATTTAACGTTTTGATAAGTTATCGTGGAACATAAATACATGTACAAAAATGTCACTAGATGTCGCTGATACGAAAATGAACGATTCATGTTTTAACTCAATATCTCTATAATAAAAGATGCGCAAAGAACTTAAAAATTCTAGGAATACTTGCTACACGCATTCCTAATATCAACGAAATTAATTCAACGTTTTGATAATTATCACAGAACATAAATACATGTACAAAAATGTCACTAGATGTCGCTGATACGAAAATGAACGATTCATGTTTTAACTCAATATCTCTAAAACTGGTGAAACAATTTTGATATACAATATACATGAGAAAAATAGTGATACTTTCTCGTCATTTGTGAAGTTTCATCCAAATCTGAATAACGGTTCAAAAGTTATAGAGCAATATTTATTTTCTTAAAAATGCGTATTTCTCTAAAACGGCTGAACCGATTTTGTTGCGCAACGAACTTGAAAATTCTATGGATAGTTGCTACACGTATTCTTAATATCATCGAAATTAATTCAACGGTTCGAGAGTTATCGCGGAACAAACATACATACATACATACAAACAATGTGTTTTCGCCCCAACTTGAATTATAGCCCTCGCTCGCTTCGCTCGCTCGGTCAATTAGTTAGGATTAGGATTAAATTTAGTAATTATTTTCTTTGTATTATTTTTTTGTATGCTGCTTAATTCTATTGTCTATTTATGATGTCCTCGTAGTGTATGGATTTCATTTGGAATTTTAGGCTAGACTACAGACATAACAAAAGTACTTAGTAATACAAACATAGTAAAGAATCATAAAAAGTAGTAATAAATCATACCATTGGGTATCTAAATAAAAGAGTGCACTTACTTCATATTTCAGGCGTACTGACGCCCTCTAACCTAATAATTGACCGAGCGAGCGAAGCGAGCGAAGGTCTCTAAATCGAGTTGGGGGCGAAACACATTGTTTGTATGTATGTATGTATGTATGTATGTATGTTTGTACCGCGATAACTGCCCAACGGATGGTCCGATTAAGATGAAATTTGGTAGGCATGTAGGAAATATCAATAGAATTTTTAAGTTCGTTGGGCATCAAAATCGGTTCAGTAGTTTTTGAAATATTAATAAAAATGTCCGCGATTACGTAGCAAACGAAACCATAGCGTGTTCTAACTTTGGATAGCGCCATCTACATTTTACTTAGGGAACTGAATTAGTTAGAAAAGTCGAAATGATCTAAGCAGCGGTTGTAGATTTGTAAGGTACACCCACCCTCATATTACAAATTATTATTTAAAAAACAATAATTTACACAACGCTTATAAAACTATACATTTGAAAAACATATGCTTTGACAAACTCATCCATTTAAAAATGTAATCATTTTACAAACTTATTACTAGACAAATATTGTTTTTTTTCAAATTATCATTTTACAAACAAATTATTTAAATAAATTTTCAATTGGTAAAACAACGTTAGATAAAATATCTTATGGCAAATACATCGTTTGATAAATATTATTTACCAAACTAGAAGATATGAAGTTTCAAGTTTAAACTTACTGATCCCAAGATTTTCATCGTAGGGTTAGGTACAGAAGTCATTACTCGTCTTTTATTTGTAAATTAACTCACAAATCGTATTGTGACATGGTATCAACATGCTAATACCTTTTATTGTGTCACACCGGGTGGGGGACCTGGTAACCTGCAACACAGGATCTTTGATACCTAGCACGGGCACCAGATCTTCACAACGATACTGTCCTTTATGGATTTATTAATTAATGTTTATCACATACCTATGTAATGTAGTCCAAGGCCATTTGTTGTGGAGTAAATAAACTATTTTTATTTTTTTTATATAAAAAAAGAAAGTTTGTCTCCAAACGATCTATCTGAGCTGTAAGTTAGGATCAGGTTATTTTTTATGACTACCCGGAAAGACTTGAGGACAGAAAGTAAGTTGGGTTCGGGTTATTTTTTTTACCACCTATGGAAAAGACTTTGAGGGCGGAAAAGAAGTTAGGTCCAGGTTATTTTTTTATTTGGAAAGACCACCCGAAAAGACTTTGAGGGCGTAAAAGAAGTTAGGTTCAGGTTATTTTTTTTTATGACCACCCAGAAAGACTGAGGGCGGAAAAGAAGTTAGGTACAGGTTTATTTTTTTATCAACCCGGAAAGACTTTGAGGGCGGAGAAGAAGTTAGGTTTAGGTTATTTTTTTTTATGACCACCCAGAAAGACTGAGGGCGGAAAAGAAGTTAGGTTCAGGTTTTTTTTTTATAACCACCCGGAAAGACTTTGAGGGCGGAGAAGAAGTTAGGTTTTGGTTATTTTTTGATGACCACCCGGAAAGACTTTGAGGGTTGAAAAAACGTTCTAATTCATATTGTTGTTTGTTTGTTTGGTTTGGTCGTTACAGTTAAATAATAATTTCAGCTTCGTATGCCCAGTCGTTTTCGGCTGTGCATTGTCTATAAGTCAGTCAGCTCAGTCAGTCACAACGTAAGATTTTATATATTTTGATGATTGATTGATACTATTTTAGCGCCTGGGCTATTAAGAGGTCTTCCAATTTTTTTTATATTGTAAATTATACTATTTCTTTAAGTGTGATTTTACCCTGCTCATCAGCACTCTTCAATAATACATACATACATACGTAAGAGTAAATCAATAAAACGAGAGTAATAATCGCGAGGTCTAAGTTCGCGGCGAACTACTAGTAATAAATGAATTTTTCTCCGCTGCCAGCCCTAATTTCTAGAACAGCACGTTTTGCATTAACCCCACAGCGCTCACCGCCACTTTAGACGAATTTTAAAACCTATTAATGTGTTGAAAAGGATGTCCATTAGGAGGTGGGCCTCCTCCTCAGCCATTAAGCGGCTGTCTGCTCGAACAGCCTCAAATGCGAAAAAGATTTCCGAAATTGACGAAGGTGCGCCTATCAATTGAATGCGTTAGGCATTCAATTGATACGGTAGACAAGTATTTAAAAAATAGCAAGATGATTACATCAAAGAAATATAAGGAAAACCCACGAAGCAGGGAAAACCAGTAAAATAAGTACCCGTAGTAGTAGAAATTTAAATAATATAACGACGTACCTAAACTCCATTTATTCTTACCAGTCCTATCACGTAAAACAATCTTCACAGTACTTTTTACACGACTGACCAAAAAAGGAGTGTTATGTTTTCAGGGTTCATGTATGTATGTATGTATGTATGTATGTAAGTTTCTTTATTCCACCATAAGTCCTGAACGGCTTAACAGATTTTAATGTGAGAGGTATTTTTAAATTCCTTGCATTCCTCCGAGTGACATAGGCTATTATGACGTCATCATAAAAACAAAATGGCAGATTATATATGTGATAAATAGCAGACCAAAAAAATAAAATTTGATCAATCTTATCGAATGGGGTATCAAATTGAAGGGCTTTAAAAGGCGATTTCAAAAATGTATATAAGTTATATGTTTGTATGTACTTTTTTAGTAAAAACTTGTCAGTCGTGTTTTTTATTTTTAATAATTAGCTTGTTGTTGAATTTTGTTGAAAATAAATCAACTAGTCGTTCGCTGCGAACGTAGACCTCGCGAATTAAAATAACATAATTCAGTTCTCTAAATAAAATCTAGATGGCGTTATCCAAAGTTAGAACACGCTATGGTTTCGTTTGCTACATAATCGTGGACGTTTTTATTAATATTTCAAAAACTACTGAACCGATTTTGATGCCCAACGAACTTGAAAATTCTATTGATATTTCCTACATGCCTACCAAATTTCATCAAAATCGGACCATCGGTTCGGCAGTTATCGCGGTACAAACATACATACATACATACATACATACATACAAACAATGTGTTTCGCCCCCAACTCGATTTAGAGACCTTCGCTCGCTTCGCTCGCTCGGTCAAATATTAGTTCAAACCTACACATTCTAAAGTAAAACATTTATTAACTAAAAAGTAATTTCCTAAAAAGTCTATTTTAATTTATATTGTTGTAAAATCATAAAAAGACATGGTAAGATTGTTTACATGATAGGACTGGTAAGAATAAATGGAGTTTATATGCTTATTATTTTTTTAAATCTTAACAAAATAAGTAATTGTTGGCACAATTACTGGAAAAGATATTTGGAAATCCAACGTATAATTCTTTTTTAAATGATATGTTAATTAATGCTATAGTATTTTTGATTTTATTTATCTGTTCATCTGAAAAATTATGTCAGATTTTTTTCAACAAAGATGTTGAAGGATTAATTATCGGACATTGTGTCTATTTTTTTAACAATTTTTATCGAAAAACCCATTACCGATAAAGTAGAGAAGATTAAAATCAAAATCACGTCATTTCTGTCTGTCTGAAATCTAAAAGTAATACCTACGTATGGCGGTATCAACCATATGCGCTGGGCACGCGCACGTACAAGTAGTAGGTGATAAAACATTATCTATGTATTAGATTAAAACATTATCTAATACATAACTAGTGTTTTACCCACCTTATAAATATATAAGACTAGATGAGGAGCATAATTAAGCTTAACTTACCTGTTAAATGTAAAAAGATTTTGCCAAATCAGATTTGTAGTTCTAGAACTACAAGTCTGGTTTATTTAATGAGCCTTATATATCCTAATCCTAACTAATATTATAAAAGTGAAAGTGAGTTTGTTTGTTGGTTTGTTTGTTTGTTACCTCTTCACGCTTTATCTACTGAACCAATCTTTCTGAAATTTCGCATACACATAGTTAGAAGTACGGATAAGGACATAGGGTACCTTTTATCCCGGGTAAAGGCACGGTTCCCGTGGGAAATTCACGTGGGCGAAGCCGCGGGCGAAAGTTATGATTTGTAATTAATTGATTTAAATATGTGTCCTTCGGAGATTTTGGCTTTCGATGACACCTTGAAATCTATGGTGAAGTCAATCGTTAACGTCTCTTTCAACGAGGAACAGTGGAACCAGGCGGCTCTTCCCATACGACTGGTGGGATTCTGTGGGATGCGTCGCGCGGGGGATGTTGGCTTGCCGGCTTTTCTGGCTTCGGCGCATGGGGTGGCGGATCTTGTTGCTGTCATTTTACATTCCAATGGTAGCAAGGCGCGAGCTTACCTTTTCTGCCGGAGGCAATGTCTACCTGGTTGGTCGGCAACTCCGGTGCGCCGTGTCCAGTGGCGCGATCAGTTCAGCGTTCGTGGGATGATGTCAGTGCCAAAAAAAACCACAAAGTCCTTTTGGATGGCGCCACGGGGCCAGATTTGGCAAGATTGAGGGCTGTGTCGCAGCCTGAATCAGGTGCATGGCTGCACGCATTGTCGTCGCCTCACTTAGGTACATTTTTAGACGACGACTCCCTGCGGGTGGCCGTTGCTCTCCGCCTGGGCGGCATGGTGGAGGCTGATGGCTACCACGCATTAAGTTGTTATCGTTGCACAAGCAGGTTTCCTGGACACCATGCTCTGAATGATTTGGTCCGCAGAGCCTTTGTGTCTGCTAATATACCCTGCGTCTTAGAGCCGTCAGGACTCAGTAGGTCGGATGGCAGGAGACCGGACGGCCTGACTCTAGTGCCGTGGAAGAATGGGAAGTCCGTAGTGTGGGATGCCACATGTGTGAGCACGGTCGCGGCTAGTCACCTAGGTCGCACCGTCAACGTTGCGGCGGCAGCCTCTGAAGACGCAGCGACGAAAAAACTGCTTTTAAGTACGCGGATTTAGAGGCACGCTATACTTTTTTCCCTATTACCGTGGAGACCATGGGATGCTGGGGACTAGAAGCTAAACGGTTAGTCGGCGAATTAGGACACCGTATAGCCGACAAGAACGGTGACTCCCGCTCCGGGTCGTATCTGATGCAAAGGATGGCCATCGACATCCAGCGTGGCAATGCCGCCAGCGTACTGGGCACCTTTGCACCAGATACCCTAAGGGGCAATTGATTTATGTTGTTATGCATAGTTTATTTAGTTATTGACTATTATGTATCTTTATCACGAATTTGTTTTCATGTACCTATATTAATTGACTTGTTATTTATTGTAGTGCCCTACCAGGGTCCATGGACCCCTACCTATGTACTTAACCATGGAAGCAACAATAAATGAATCCAAATGAATTCCAATAAACTCTTCGGATTTGCTTTTAAAAGCTAGTAGTAAACATTTGAATAATTTTCGTTTAAAACAAAGTTATGCTATAATTAATTATTATTTAAATATATATTGTTTGTATTATGTAAGTAAGTAATTACAATGCAGTCTTTAAAATCAATAATCATTTTAGACTATTTTTGAATTAGCTGAACTGGCATTAGTGTAATCATATTTATAAAAAAAATCAGACAATACATTACATATTTCGCACTAATATTCGTATTAAAATTGTTAAGAGTTATTGAATTTTATAGTCAATAAAAAAAACCGAATGAGTGGTTTACCACACCACCACTGATGGTAAGTAGTAGTGGTGTGGTTATCCATACTTACGAGTACCTATTCGTACTTGCATAGTTATTACCTACTACTGCTGCTATTTTTATTTAGGTGACCCCAGATTATGTGTCTATTATTGCGACCCAATTGGGGACATAGACTTATTATATTGGGGATCATAACAGTGACAAGCAACATATTACGTGTCTTGAATGTCGAACTGTCTATTCTTCCCCAGCTGTCAGTTTTATGTATGCAAGCTATTTTTGTTACGGCGGAAAACTACTGTTAAAATTGTTTATTTTTATTATCGACATATGGCTCCGCTGTCCACCGTTTATGGATAAGATTTGTAACATAATATTTTTTTTCCCGATGATTTGTCCGCAATTATCATCTAATTAAAAAAAAAGAATATACATCTATTTATTTTTACTTTTCTATATTAATTTTGAAAAGCCAAATTTACAATGTCACACAGCGACCCAGAGTTGCCAATTAACAAAATCAGATTAAACATACGTGGGTCAAATAAAAAATCTGATGTTGGTTAACAATTTAACAACGGGTACAAAAACCGGATACAAAGGGTTGAAAAATAAATATAATTAAACGGGCAAAGTGCGACAGGCCGGCGGGATGTTAATGCCACCAACTAAATAACGTTAGAGCACCCTTGTTACTGCAATTACGCTCGCTGGGCCGCGTCTTTTCCCATTGTATCCCAGATTAAAAAAATTGTAATGTCCAACAGTGGGGGATAATGCTACTAAAAACTTCCCGTTTTGGCACTACTCGTGGACCCTGTAACGAGACTAGAATTTTTCTTTTGTGACAAAATGAAATGTCTCATTGACCATTGTTACGCAATACATACTAAATCTCGTGATATCCGGCATTATGATATGTCCCTTAATAAAAAGTAAATGCGAAGGGAAAATTCCTGTTGCTATAACCAACCACACTGACCACCACTAGTGACGACAGACTATAGGAAAATGTTAGTAACTTTGTCTGATCGGTGGACATTCTTTTTTGCCGATAATGTCTCCTAGTAATGGGACAGACCTAGGGGGACAATGGGAATAGACGTCGAGCCGACCCAGCCCGGTTAAAATGTCGGGCCGTTTTAAAGTTTTCATCCGGATTTAGCGCATCACGCGACAGAGTTTAAAGCATCAATCAAGTGCGCTTTGACGCCGACGGTTTATGGATAAAGCTTGATTGTATGTACCTATTTGTGATTTTTTTTCCCCAAATGATGCCTGTTTTTGTCATGTTTTGGGGACACTCATGTGTAAAATTGAGGTCTTAGTTTTTTTTGCAACGGAAAAACAGTAATATTTTTATAAATTACTATCAGCCGTTCCTGTATAGTAGTCAGTCCTACGAACTACTGGAATTTTCTTTCCAATAGACTAAGGAACTAGTAGGACCACTAAAAACTTATCCTAGTTTTTCAAGTACCTATGTTGATTAAGTTACTTTATGCCATATTTCTATTGTAAATATTTGTATTGCAGATATTGGCAATATAATTTCACTGTCACAATGATCATTTAATGTAGTGTCATCTGCATTCCGTACATCCAATTAATCAGCTAAATTAACATCATATTATTACGATACAAGCCGCAATAACGGATTTAATTTATGAACTTGTAACTCATTCTGATTGGTCTATGGGAACGCAGTCATATTTTTCAATACCTACCACGGATTTGAAATACATCACTGGCACCGGGTCCCTTAGAGAAAACCACAGATCTACATGAGGTTAGATAACTAGCGTTGCCATACGTCCCGTATGTACGGGACCGTCGTCGTCGTCACCGTATTTGATCGTCCGGTCCCGTATTGCTTCGTGTTGTGTCTCTTATTTCTATATTTTCATCGTTCGTTTCAGTTTAGCGTTTTGTCTCGTATTAGTAACTACAAATTATAGAAGAACTCTATAGATAATGTAGAGTATTCTCAATTGATTACTGCACGCACACTAGCATATTTACGTCCTTTTTAATACGACCCTATATACTTATCAAAATTGAATGAAGCGAGGTCGGTGAGTATTTGATACTAACTAATCTGCATACGTGTGGCCATGCGGTATCTAGTATTTAAATCTGTGTAGAAATAATATTCGTTTTGCATCTGATCAGTTACATTATTAAAATAATCACGCAATTGAGCGGAACGTCGGATGTACAGGAATTAATCACGGTTAATTTGGAAATGGCGACCTGTTCGGCTGATGCTGTTTGCGAAGCTTATTGTTTCCAAGGTAGTGTTGTCCTGAATAGTTGAGCTCGAGCAAGCCACATCTAGTCATCGAAATGCTAATGCATTATATGCAAAATTATATTAATTGTGTGAATGATATGCCATTGCAGTCCATGTCTGAGTACAGATGAAAAAAGCCTATTGGAAAGATGATGATACTGTTGCGGTCTTGATGACTTCAAATTAATTTTGTCATCTGTAACTGTAACTGTCACACGGATCTACTCAGATGAATATGAAGGTTGAGTTGCACCGAAATTGAAGTTTTTGTTAAGGTTAGGTCAAAGTTCTGTAACTGTGTAAACAGTAACAGTAATGTTTAGTTTTGTCCATGTTATACAATTTGACAACTGGTGCAAGTCCTTTTGCCTAACCGGTTAAAGTTAAAGTTACTGTCAAAGTAAGACGGTGCAACCCGACCTATTAGACACGTAAATTTTTTTGAGCGTAAAGTCTTTTGCGTTCTAGGTCAAAAGCAAATCTGGTATTGTCCGTCGAAATGGTCAAGCAACCGATACTTGATGTATGATCTAATGAACTAAGGCAGATTTTAAATGATGTTCAGACTCAAATCTGTGTTGTGAGCTCATTGAGCACAACACTACTCTTAATTCTGTGATTAACGAAACTGTCCAACGTGTGAAAAACAATGATTATGTTTGTTTTTCCGAGAGAGTCAATTCTGTTTAAATTAATTCACAAATTGATTGGCTCATTTATCGGTTGCAGATTTAAATACTGTCTACTGTGAAACGATATTCGAACTTCAGTTATAAAATATCTAGATTGCAAAAGAAATTCGAACCGCTCTTTATGAAATATTCCCAATACTTGGAATTTGGCCATTTCCAATTCCTATAAAAACCTTAGTTGGAACTAAAAGAAGAAGTCTTGAAAACTTACTTTTGCATAAGTTTTAGCGAATAGCATCATCATCATGTCATCATTAAGGAAACGTCAATAAAATCATAACAGGTGTGCGAGTGAACTGTCTTGCCTTGCAGCTTTATCTTGGAACATACTCATCTGGAAGATGTTGACATACTCGTATGTAGTCGCCTCGTTTAATCTGCGTAAAAGATTCGTAGAAATTTTCATCATACTTAAAAGTATATGTACCCAATAAAAAAAAATCCTGAATATAGATTCTTCAACTTTTCCGAATTCAAATACATGTCCCCCAAACTAGTAGGATAAACTTAAGGAACTTCGGATGGATCACTATCCTGAAAAAAGTGATATTTACTGATATTTCATAGCTTGTTATGTATATTACCTAAAACTTAGTTACTAGAGCACATTTTGTACGTACAATATGTCGTATCTGTAAGTCATATTAATTTGCATTTCAGTGTCGTGGAGCAAATAATAATGAAATGTGCGCCATTATAGGGAATATGAAATGAGTAGCTGCACAGACGAACAATACTTCGTCATTTGTTCAGTAAATTGTGATGAATGCCTTGACGTTCCAGCGAACTTTCAATCATTGTAATTTTATGAAAACGTTTTACGAAGAAAACTGGCCTGAAAATTATTGTATTGTGTCTTATATCTAGGCAGGATTTAAAGTAAAATTACAAACGAATTTTCCGATGTTACCTGTAAAAAATGGTTACGTTATATACCTTTAAGTCTTCTGCTGATAAACGTAAGCTTTTCTTGACACATAGATGATTACTAAACATAACTTCACTCAACTCTTCCGCGTCATTAGAAGTTATATCTAGAAGAGAAACTTCGCAAATGGAATGAATAGTTGTCTCAAAGCGTTCAATACTGCGGTAAAGTGTTCCAGTATCGGAGTGCCTGCACTTGCCGGCAACTAAGTTCCGTGGACGCCACCGTAACTGAATTAAATAGTTCCTCAAAACTGGGTTGTTGTCAACAATTTGCTCGACTTGCGATGGACAGCTGGGGGGTCGAAACAATTTGACATTAATCAGAATATGATCCATTTCCCACTTTCGAAATATTTAAAAATGAACCTAAACACAACTGACTTGATTTGTCAAAGCGGCCTTTATAGACCCCCTGGACGTGTTATGACGTTAAAAATGGACCTTGTTACACCATTAACTTGATTTGTCAAAGCGGCTTTTATAGACCCCCTGGCGTGTTATGACGTTAAAAATGAGCCTTGTTACACCACTAACTTGATTTGTCGAAGCGGCCTTTATAGACCCCCTGGACGTGTTATGACGTTAAAAATGGACCTTGTTACACCATTAACTTGATTTGTCAAAGCGGCCTTTATAGACCCCCTGGACTTGTTATGACGTTAAAAATGGACCTTGTTACACCATTAACTTGATTTGTCAAAGCGGCTTTTATAGACCCCCTGGCGTGTTATGACGTTAAAAATGAGCCTTGTTACACCACTAACTTGATTTGTCGAAGCGGCCTTTATAGACCCCCTGGACGTGTTATGACGTTAAAAATGAACCTTGTTACACCACTAACTTGATTTGTCAAAGCGGCCCTTATAGTCCCCCTGGACGTGTTATGACGTTTAAAATGAACCTTGTTACACCACTAACTTGATTTGTCAAAATGGCCTTTTTGGCCACTGGACGTGTTATGACGTCTTGACGTCAGATGTTTGGTAGGTATACTCCGTTTCAGAACTGGAAATTGCTATGATGACCGACCTTGCAAATAAATTGAAATGTAACTAAAATAAAAATAGGCCGTCCCGATCGCTTAATTTTGTGTTTACATGGGAGGGAATTTTTGTAAGTACATTTATCATTATTTCGGATTCCATGCATTCCTTTGAGTGACATAGGATATGTGTGCTGGAAGTTTGTTAGTCGTGTTTTTCTATTCTTTATTATTTTTATCTTTTATTTTTTACTTTTAATAATTATGCTAATTATTGAAAGTAAAAAAGAAAATAAGAGTTTTATCTTTTTACAGGTGGGGGGGGGACAATTCAAAGTGAAACCGTATTAAATTTCGTTACATGGTTTTTGCGTGATGTGCGTACAAACATACTGATATACAGACAAAAAAGGACATAGTCAAAAACACAGTACAGTCAAAAATTGTAACAAAAATTGGTCAATAGTATACTATTGACCAATTTTTGTTACAATTTTTGATATGTAATAGTATAAATTATTATTTTTTGTATGATGATGTGAAACTCCGCCTGTGCTGCAACGTAGTGCTGCCGGTCCCAAGCCCGGATAAAGGAGGAAGGTTCATCGTAGGGCTAACCCCCACATGGTAAAAACCCAGAAGGTTACGAAGTCTAAAACGAGGAAAGAAACCGGACCGATTAAAACACGACGACCTTTGCAAGGAATAATGGACAAACGGAAATGCCTAAGAATTGGAACATGGAATGAAATGAAGAGGTGGATGGACTGTATTGCAAAAGACCTCAAGAAGATAGGCAAATTTAAGAACTAGAGGGACGTGGCAAAGGAGCGTGACAGGTGGAGAAAACTCGTTGAAGAGGCCAAGACCCACAAAGGGTTGTAGCGCCGTTGGAAGTAAGTAAGTATGATAATGTGCAATTTATGTAATAGTAGCATAATAGATAGTAAGAATTAAGTGAATAAGAGACTGTTTTTGCCGACAAACTGTCAAGCAGTTTGGCAAAGTAATTATTATGTAAAATATTTTTTGGTGTTGGGAAATAAAGAAATAATAAAAAATTGTCATTGGTAAAAGATGGTAAAACAAAATAATCCCCGTCAGTCATTTTAATGATACACATTAATTACAACTAGTACCTAACCACTAACGTACCACTTACATTTCAAAAACTAACTTTGATAAGTCATGAAACCTCAAATAACTTCTCACCAATAAATACCTTTGTAGCACTTTGTATAGTAGTACAATTGGAGATTTTGTATGTGGACAAGTACGTTATTAAAGATTATGTTATTAATGTATCACGACGAGACGGTGATGTTCGATTTGATCTATATTATAGTGTGTGATTACTGTGTACTTGACTTGGTAATTGAAGGTGATAGTTATATCAAGGTAATTAATCTAGCGATATTAAAGCAGATTGTATCGTAAATTAATCTCGATAGTTGATTGGTGAGTAATGTTCATGTTAAAACCATTTGAACAGGAATATATTTAGGTAGGTACAAATAAGTTAACGAAAATTTAAAATACATATGTGAACGAAATAATTTATAATTTTATATTCGTAGTAGGCGGGGCATTTAAATTTTTTTACCGACAAATTCCTACAACCATGATTCTTATACTTAACATTATTTTGATGTTTTTAGACATTCTTATATAAAAAAAAAAGAATTTTGATGATCCGATATGAAATGGGAGGGGTAAATAAACTATACTGAATTGCTCGTAAACAAAAAAGTTTACAATAGAGATTACTGTTCACAATTAATTAATAAGACTTCATTTACCTGTAAATAAAAGTTGGCCAGTTTATAATAAGGCTTTCTAGTCATAAAATGTATTTTTAACGTTATAAATGTCAATATGGTTTTTATTTAATTACAGGAAATCGGGTTCATATACATGAGTCATTTTTAAAATTTAGATTGAATAATTCACATAACGTACGAATATACAATTTTCTCGACTGTAGAATTAAAAAAAAAAAAAGTTAATAAAAAAACTGTTGTAGTCACCCTTATAAAAATTGAGGATATGGTTCATAACAATCGTATACGAATAATATATAAAAGTCACCATTGCTGGATTTTTTGTTTTTGTACAGGATGTTTTTAAAGTATAAAAATTACAACTCATTAAAAAATCCATTTCGGATTGTTATTTATTGGTGATTTTTCAAATCAAGCTTTTATTATTCGTAAGGAAACATGTAACAAAAAATCACCCTGGTAGGATTTTTTGTTTGAGAGTTATAACAATATGAGTCTTATAACAGCGTTTAAAAAAACGGCGGTGGTGATTTTTTTTTACACTTAAATTTGCAGTTGTAATATCATAATCTATGTAGTTTATAAAAATCACCATCGTAGGATTTAATGTGACCACCTCCATACAACTGAAAATTCACAGCCCCGACTATAGTTCTTTTTTGGAAATCTGATTTCTGCCAAATACTCCAATTTAATCTCGACCTTTTGAGTTTTAAAATTAATTGGCACTAGTCAGTCTAACCGACTGACGACTGTAAAATGTTTAGATTCAGACTCAGATTCAGATTTATTGATCCATTCAATAGAGTTGTCTATTGAATTAATTTAATAATTTTTTTCGTAAAAAGCTTTACTTTAGAACATATTTTTTTTTATAAAAACCTAGCTTGACAGTAGTTCAAATGTTCACTCGTCATTTTTTCGATATTGGGTAGATATCACTGCGTTTGAGTGCACGAGTGTTATACAAAACGTAGTCATACGTAAAGTTGGGCCAAAATATCGCATGACTGACTCACACCCTAACAAACACACAAACTAGTGACAACCAGTTATTTGGTGGATATCGTTCTGTGCCGTCATATGTCATTGTTATTACCTTGTTTATACAACACAACAATGACGATGAGATAACTTGGGGTAGTAAAATCTTGATGGGTAAGTTCAAACCAAGACATTGTAGGGAGAGACACTACCAAATTCTCAAAAGCACTATCTAACAAAGTAATTTATTTGAGAAATTTTAGAACATTACCTTGACTAAATTTAATAACAGTGTTGATAGGTTTTCAGGCTGTTAAAACCACGTTTACCATTTAGTAATTATTATATGAAAAATGAAAGAAAAACATTGGCATTATTTAATTGAATGCCTAATAAACGTTTAAAATTCACAAAAAGTTATAAGTTCTGAATAAACATTCGTTTTTTTTATAAATACAAAGAAAAAAGATTTGATTCAAGTCAAAACAAAATGTACATTTTAGATATATGGCCAAACCATTCAATAACAATTAGGAGCCATCACAAAACTGTCCGATTATTCCCTTCCCTCTACGTTCACCGCAACCATTCTTCGAAAGATCATCTCCTGGGAACTTAATGCTCTTAAGGCCTAGAACCGTTGTCCGAACCATTAGCGAGTTAAACTTGAGGATTATCGACTTACCGCCTCAACCCCTCTGGGAAAATTCTATTTAATAATTTATCAATTAAGTTTGTTCTAAGGTCTGCGGCTTGAGCACTCTCGTGTCGGGAAATTGAACTATTTCTTTAAAAGGAACATACCGTATTATGTAAAAAATTAATAAGAACTTAAGTGAACATTGTTAATGATCAACTAACGCATTCATAATTGCATTCAGTGTAAGTATGTATACCATTCGGAATTATTTGCAGAACACGAGAAAAATAGATAAAAATCTTATTTCAATCAATGTATTTTTTCGGCTCAAATTGCAAAAAAACAACTTGCTAAAACTAATCTGAGAAAGAACTGCGAGTGTCATACTGCTTTGAGAATCTTCGTAGAAAAAAAAATCTGTTTTAGGTTAATAGTCAATATTTTAAGCTGATATTATTCAAAGTAAAAAAATATCTGAAATACTCATAGATATGTATTAAAAATTTGATAATAGAGTTTCTGTTTACCTAATTTAGTTACAAAAACTCCAAGAAATACATTATATTCGCTATCGATTATCCCGTAAACTATAACTTCGACCCTATCCTCAAACTTAAACCCGTTCGCTAATCTTGCCACCAGAGACACACGTGTTGGGGGGCCTAATGAATGATGATAAATAGTAATGTCATACGCTTACTTAAGTACGCCAGCATCTTGGGACTTCTGGGAATCGATAGGATTATACAAATATGTAGTTTCCTTATTAATACTTAGTGTAATAGTGTGATATAGCCATGTGATTTCCAACGGTTGTTAAAACTGCTCTACTACCACCGCTATTAAAGAAATGCATTATTATTATACACACATGTTATTTTTATAACTTTTTTAAATAGCATAGCTGAGACCACAAAGAAAAGAAATAGTGATTATCATTTGTTTTAAAACAGATTTAATAAAAATTATAGCTATTGCGATTGACAGACAAGACTTTAGACTAAAAAAATACATTACTTCTCCACCTTCTTCAGGTTAAAAAGCACTTATAACCTAGTTTTTACCACAGACCTAGATTTTGTTTTAGTCGCAGTTTGTACTACATTTATTTTATATTACTAAAATATAATAAATTCGTATGCGTAGGTGGGTGCTATCGACACGAACACGACGTATCAAGTTACGGCTAGACAACGAAATTCAATTTCGTAAAAGATGTCTTATTTTACGTGAGATCAAAGATAACTTAGATTAAATTGAACGTGGGATTTAGATTTAAACGAAGCTAAGAACTACGGCCTTGTACTAAGAATTAAGAACGAGTTTCAAAAGAATCAGTACCTATACAAAATACATTATATATTATTTTTATCTGTTGTATATTGAAAGTCTGTAGTTAAAATAACTATAAATATAATGGATCCCAGATATTTTAGTTTTAAATCTGGTCCCTATTGTAATAATATGTGATTCAGGGTCCGATTTCCTGATCGGAGCGGGGGCTCGCATGGCTGGTCAGTACCCGAAACACCACTTAGTGCGGTATAATTTTCAATGAGTAATAGCAGCTGCCGAGGAGGTCAGTGCCAAAAATGGAGTTCACATATAGCCTATAGCTATTTAAATTTTTGAAACGAAGCTGTTTTTTAACCCACAGAAATGCTTTAATTTCTAGAGCAAGCTCAGGCAAGTTACTAGAGCTGAACCGATTTTATTGTGCTATGTACCAAGGAAAAAAAAAGATGTTTCATAGAAATCTGGGTGTTTCTTGAGCTCTAACTACATACATATTATTTGTGGCGGCACAAAAGGATTTAAGTATTGATTTTATCAGATAACTGGAGTACGCAATATTCGTAACTTCTAACTACTTAGCCAAAAATTTGAGTAATAAAGCAATTAAAACTGATGTTTAAATGATGTACTTGTATTATACATTGTATAATTCATTTAGCGTTACGGTCGCTAATGACTGTAATGATACATGTATTGAAATAGGTAAGTATGTATTGAAACTCATTACAAAATTGCTTACATATTTAAGTAATTTCATTCTCGAAAATGTTCTAGATAGATGGTGTAAATAACTGTGATCAATTTGATACACGGATAGAAAAAATATCGGGAATAGCATAAAGGATACTTTTAATCCCGAAATTACCACGGGACAAAATTCCGGGGCGCAGCATGTATGTGTATGGGGCACATCAGATTTTTTTCAGAGTAAGCAATGTGAATACTCCAAAATATTCCAAGCTCGCAGGCTGCAAGTCCGACCTAGGTCAACGCAGTTCGGCGCGCGGCTTCCGCCACGATATAGAGAGTTCACGGAACGTTACTCCGCTCTAATGTAAACTCAACTTTACTTGCATTATGCTGCAATTTATTACTGGCTAGTTTAGGCAGTTTGTTATGTATTACATACAGGCTTTTGTTCCAAGATGTTATTTTACGGTGGTCTATTAAGGAATAGAATCATGAAGATCATTTTACGAATATCCGTGGATTAACATATATTTTCCTATCACAGTCATTATAATTATGGTTAGCAAGGGTAGTAAGTACTCTGATAACATTTTATGAATACTTTAGGAAGAAATAAAATAAAGGAAATACGTTTTTTCTTTTTTTTTTCTGAAATTCCTTGAAGACCTAACACTATTTTAGTCAGTTTTATGTCTCGATAAAAAAAATACTCGTTATAAAGCAAATTCGTAGAAAAATGGCCAGACTTGTGTGTGGATTGAGACGAGTGGAAAAGTAAGGGGAGGAGCTTAGCAATCTTGAGCTAGGTCTTGGATACAAAGAAGATGAGACGTCAGTATATAGTTTTAGAATTTACTGACGTACTTTAATAGCAGTATTGCGAAAAATCATCGTGCAAAGCCGGGGTAGATAAGTAGTTTCTGTATATACTGTTTGCACTCTATGGATTTGTGAGTGCACTTCCTGTAGCCCAGAGATTGGTCACCCTTATCTGTCAGGGTAAACACAGGATGCGATGACGCGTCAGATGGCAGATAAGGGATGGGGCGGCTTGCTGACGTCACCGGATATTGTCATGGAAACTAGGCTGTTAAGGTAGCTTTTTGGAAATTTTTATGTCGAGGGAATCATTAATACGAATATCAATAATATAATACCATCAATAATATAAATATAATTACTTTTTGGCCGTTTTATTTCGACATAATCATTATTTATATACTAATTTGATGATACAGAGTTTGGTACAGAGTATGAAAGTACCATGAAAAAAATAAGAACTTCAAAGAACTTACTATAATTTTAATTTTTTGTGTGACTATTTCGTAGCGGGTCTACACAATTGTCGTAGACATGTGTGTAGCACTGTTGTAGCATCGCTACGAAGCTGCTACGAGTCGAAATTTCTTTTTAGATTTAGTATAGCAGAATTTCAAATTTAACGCTTCGAAGGCCCTAATATTACATCACATCTGCTTCTATATGGTAGCTTGGTCTAGGCAACAAGCCACCAACCGATCCTATGAGCAAATTTGAAATTGCAATGCTACAAAGGAATTAGGGTTGGAACGTCCAATTTCCCCCGAAGGGATAATAAAGGATTATTTTATTTTATTTTATTTTATAAATGGCCATTACGTTTGAATGACCACATACTTGAAAGGCCATAAAAAAGCTAAATTCAATAACATTTAAAAATGTGTCTGTGCACAACACATGTTGTTAGGGAGCAATGGCACATAAGCTTGTGAAATCCCTAGTGCTCCCGGATCTGCTGTACAACTCAAAGAAACGAGCAACATAACGTTTTCTTTAAATGCAGGTGTATAAAGGAAGTTAATGTACAAAGCCGTGGGAGCCTTTCTCTCTGCAATACTAGGCTATACTCGCTAATCCTCGCTACTGTAGGGTGTGGTCTCAGGCATAAAAGGATTAACATCGAAAAAATATATATTATTCCTTTAGTAAAAAGTACCTAAGGTATTATTAATATAACAGAAAAAGTTAACACATGCAAATTGTGATGATTTTTAATACGGATATACACGCGTCTTGTTAGCCGGAATCGCCGACTAGTTGCGTCAAAAGGCGTGTGTATCCGTCTTATAAAAATCATTATGACTATTTCTCACGTTAGTTTTAATTAAATTACATGAAAATTATTTTAAAAATTAAGTAGAGTAAAAAGTAGAATGAATTGTTTACAATAAGATATGTAGCGATTAAAATCATAGAATATACCTCACAAAAGGGTTTTTAAAGCATTTTTGGATCGATAAGACGGTTTCAAACAAATTAGCTTTAATTCTTCAGCTGACAGATTTAAAGTGCTCTAAGTGGACTACCTCGATTTAACTTACTATTAATAAATTAATAATGAACGTTTTTATTTTTATTACTCAACTTTTATTTTAACCGCTAACCGGATTTTTATGAATGTTGGTATACACGGGAAGGTTATGCACTAAATTAACACATTTTACCTAAGTAGTGTAATTATTAGCGATCGCCAACCCGCCTGCCAAGCGTGGCGATTACGGCAAAACCCCCATGGATAAAATCCTTGGGGAGGCCTTTGTCCAGCAGTGGACGTCTTTAGGCTGAGAGAGAGAGAGAGAGAGAGTGTAATTATGTGTCGTTATTAACGTAATGTAACGTAACGTATATCATGGCAAAATATCTTTGGCTGAAAAAAAACGCTAAATTTGTTGACTTACACCACAGCCCGCCATAATGCACATACACAGCACTCACGCGCCGAAATTGTTCTTTTTGGCGGGAATTAACAAACATTTCTCTATTCCTTTTAATGCCGCACTTAGCATATCTTACCATAATAACGGAGAGACCACAAAGTATGGAAATTGAATAACTATTCCAAATGGAAATTGAATAACTGTTCGCATTTCTATTCGTTGTTCATACTCGTGCCGAGTCAAAGAACAAAGGAAATATTAGTTACTATTGTTATTTTACCTGTGTTTTGTGTGATACTCCTTGGCGTAATATGTGCATTCACCGAACGTACTAAATTATTATAATACAATACGAATATCTCGCTCTTCCAACGAATGCGGTATAAACGAATCTACGTGCCTATTGAAATTATAACTAATATTATACCCAAGTCGTTTAATTAAATCGTCTTAGAGAATTTCATACACGACCCTAACCCTTTTGGTAATAAAACAACTTAAACGGGGTTGTTCACCTTAAAGTTTGCGAATACGACTGTACACGCAAATCTGCAACCGCTAAGATGTATGCAGACAATGCTCGGGTTAGATAGTTCGATGCATTGTGTATGCAACAGCGGTGAGCGCAACTGTTACAAATAGACTACACGAAGTTGAAAACTCACAATTTGATCAACTATTTTAATATCTATAAATTAAAATATAAATCGGTAAAAAACTGCTATGGAAGCTATTGCAACTACTACGGGTACGAAAAAAAAGTACTCCAAAAAAAAAAAAGTACTCCAAAAAATGTTTCCATGGAGTAGTCCATGAAAAAAATAATATTTTAAATTAAGTTTCATTCTACTCGCGGTAATATTAAAATGTTCTCAAAGTACTTCATTCGATTTTAATATCAAAACGCATTAATTATAATAAAAAGTGTAGCTGACGTATAGTACAGTTAGGCTCAAAAGCTTTGCAACAATATTTTTATATATAAAGAAAATTTTAAATAAAAGCCTTTACAATTCAATAATCAACATTTGTATTCAAAAATAAACAATCAAAAACATTTTCATAAATGAGCTTTTTTTACATATTATCCACCAAAGAGATTCATGATTATTATATATATGTAGGAATTCGGCTTGAGAAAAACTCAAGAAGTAATTGATAAAATTACATTTTTAAAAAAACTTTAAATATTTACATAAAAAAAACATCTAATTTCCATCTTAGCAGCTAGGTTGCGACTCACATTCGTTCGTACATCCATTATAACAAGCTTACATTTTCAATTCAAACTTGCTTAACTTTTTTCTCTTTAATTTTGAACTTATTCAGAACTTTAATCAGAACTATATTGTTTGAACGATTTTGTGACTGACTGTTCATAGTGAAATATTTTATAATTATTTAGATGGAGTAGTTTGAGAATTGATATCAAATAATCTGCGGAGTGCATTGAGAATAAATCAAAATACCTATGGAGTAGATTGGGAACAAAATAATAAGTATTTTTTAATAATAATAATTTCGTGAAGTAACTTGGGAACTCATGTATGAGATTCTTATCTTTTTAGAACAAAAGAATGGAGTACTTTGGGAACAACCCGCAACTACAAACAATACAAAAAAAATAGTTAGTACTTCTCCTTCTTGCCGTACTAAACAAGGCTCTAGGTAGGGTTCTAAGGTTAGTCATTGCTTGATTAATTTCTGAATCATCATCAGTTCTAATTTTTTCCAATTCGTATTCGTTAAATGTCGGTCAAATGTCGGTGAGCGATGTCCGGCCGCGCCGCACCTGCCTGCGGTCCGGACGCACGTCTGAATCAATGCCGGGGCGATGTGAGCACAACATTCTGTTAGTCCAATGTGTTCTCTATTAGTTCAGAGGTCTGTGACGGCCGGCCGAGACATGTGTCCGGGCGGGCTGCGGTCGGTGAGCGATGTCCGGCCGCGCCGCACCTGCCTGCGGTCCAGACGCACGTCTGAATCAATGCCGGGCGATGTGAGCGTAACATTCTGCTAGTCCGATGTGTTCTCTATTAGTTCAGAGGTCTGTGTCGGCCGGCCGAGACATGTGTCCGGGCGGGCTGCGGTCGGTGAGCGATGTCCGGCCGCGCCGCACCTGCCTGCGGTCCGGACGCACGCCTGAATCAATGCCGGGGCGATGTGAGCACAACATTCGTCGTGTTATCGGAATGCTGCCTGGTTAACTGCTATGTAAATACACATAATGAGTAAATTATGAAATACCTACGATAGGCTTACAAAGGTTCCTAAAATCAGTAGAAAAATACAATAAACTACTACAACTGACTGTAAAAATATGTAACACCATCCATACCCATGTCTATCAAAATAACTAACTCACTTGGAAACTAAGTCACTTGTTTGATTTTTTATATCAATTTTGTATGCAATTACTCCTTTTTACTGTCCTTGACAATGTTTAGACAATTCTTAATAATTTACACGTAAAATAATGAAAAATACCTTCAACCCAAATTACCTACGAATTTACCTCACCAGTAATATGTAGAACTAAACCTATTGATCCATCAAAACCGAGCCGTGAAATCTATTAAGTATGGTCCGGGAGGCAGTGGTTAATACCCAACGTCTTGACCATAAGCCGCTTGGACGAACCGACTGCACTAGAGGCTTGTGGTCAAAATTAACGATAATGCAGAAAAAAGTAGATCGACTTAAAAAACTTGAAATGGCTCTACAAGGTCTAATGACAATGTCTAGAATTTCAACGGGTAAATGAGACTGGTACAGGACGGTAGAAAATGCCGCAAAAAAGAAGATCTATGCTTATCGGCTGAGAGTGATATGATGACGTCATAATGATAATAATTTTTATTATTTCGTCTTGAGTTTGCTTAGCTAGAGACTTCGCGTAAGAAGATTCGATTCTATATTATCTTTATTTTGTACATGTGGTCCATTGCCGATACCTACCATTTGCATAGGTATTGTAAGGATTTCCACAAATAGTAATTTACGAGAGAATACGGAACCTGTAGGTGCATGCACATTTTATGTATTAACAACATTTTTGGAACTACGTCATAGGAATAGAATAGGTATAGGGTACTTTAGAATAGCAGCTGCTAGTAATAAAATTATCTTTAAAAAAAGTAATAAACATGTTGAACATAGTTGCTTAGAGCGACCACCATCGTCAGGATACTTCGCACCATATGAAAAAAAGTTTTATTTCTTCCTAGTGCGACCGTGGTGGGTGCTGAATAATTCCACGCCAATTCTATTAGACTTGAATTATCCTCAATTCTCCGAAAGATCTTTTCCATGCAAGTTTAATACAGTACTGTAAAACAGTCATACACTGTTTGGAAACTCATCCGCACCCTCCCGTTTCGCTCGTCGGTACCCGCTCCTACTAAATCTGCGCACACATCTAAATAAATAAAATTGCTTTCTCTAGTGGGGTCTCTGATTAACTGTGTAATTTAGAAGTGGTAACAAACGTACCTGTGTTTTCTTGCGAGAATGCGTAGCTTTGGGCACTTGTAATTAGGTGTATTGTATGTCTAGTAGAAGTTTCGAATATATTCTTTAGAGAATACGATAATTTTCTTCGTGAATGAGTTGTGTGTTTTACATTTTCATACCAACTATTATGTTTAGCAAGTCAGGCATGCTCGATACCTAAAGTTTTAGGATTTTACAACAATATAAATCAAAATAGACTTTTTAGGAAATTACTTTAATAATAATAATAATAAGATCACTATGATAGTTTAAACTATTGAGTCGCTAACATCTTGACAATCGACAACACCCTTCCTAAACTAACGGTCCCAAAACCCTTTGTAGAGAAAATGGAAAGTAATAATAGAAGATATAATTTGCGGCCGCTGCCCGGGGGTCGCCGGGGCGCACTTGGAGCCGGTGCTGAGTGCCACAGTATGCGAACCATCGGCGACGGGGGGCTGAGCAGGCGGGCTCCCCTCGAACAAACGACTACAGCCGACATCATCCCTCATTCACCATCATCATCCCATAGTCTCTTTCCATCACCCAGTTCATCACCATACTCATTCCAGACAGTAAGAATATCACGATCATCAAGTCTTTCTTCTATGTCAGTAGATGTTGTGCAGGAGGCATGCGCCGAATAGCCTGCACCCACTTCTGATTCTAAACGCGTGCGAAAAACATGGACTGACGACATGAATAAGTTCATTTTACGCAACTATCTAATTATAACTAACTTGGAACGCAACACTCGAGGTTACCTTAACGCCTTCCATCAAAGATTCACAGAAAAATTTCCTAAAATGGATGTATCTAAGCAAAGAGTAGGAGATCAACGCCGTGCCATAGTTAATAACCTTTTACTTACACAAGCTGCTATAGACGAAATAAAAGAAGAAGTTTCTGTTTTACTTAACCAACAACCGGTGCCGTCACAACAAATTGAGATGTCAGGAATTCGTATGAAATGGTCCAATGATATAAATGAAGCCATTTTAAGAATATACTTTCAAGTTACTGAAATAGAAACAAACATGACAGCGCATAGGAAAAAGCTACACTCTAAGTTTATTGAAGAATACCCAAACCTAGCACATATTTCAGAACAAAGACTATCCGACCAGAGAAGAGTTATAGTTAATAACAAAATGGTTCCCGGTTATAGAATAGAACAAATAAGAAGAGAAGTAGAAAATCAAGTCCAAACACATAGAAACAGGATAATTCATGCAGACATCATTGAACATTCACAAAACATACAAACTACAAATACTGACCCTTAAATGAAGATACACAATTGCCTTTAAATCAATCCGAAACAGAAGTAATAGATTCAGTACCAATACAAAGAAGCTACGTGCTCCCACAAACTAGTGCTACAAACGCACTACTTACATTCTGAATTTCAAGAAATAATAAAAACCCGCTTTCACGAAACTAGAGATTTATTCATAGAAACAGATCCAGTTTCAAGGCCATTCATCCCTAGGCAAAAATCATCTAAGAAACTTGCACTAATAGTTAGTTATATTAATAAAAATATCCTTCCAGAATATTTAAACACTGAACTTGATTTCCCCCAGTTACAAACTATAATATACATAGCAGCGTATACAGCAGCAACTTGTAACGGAACGAAAATTAAACATACATCAGTAAAACTAGAGAAAACTAAACCGTCTTGGCAAAAGAGATTAGAAAGGAAGATAGATAAGTTTAGATCAGATATAGCGAAATTAACCCAATACATTAATGGAAATAGGAACAGAAGTATTGTTAAAACAGTAGAAGCCATTAAAGTTAAATACTCCATACATGCTCAATACGAAAACCCTAATATACAACTTGAACACTTCCTAGATACTCTTAAACAAAAGTTAAACACCGCTTCTAGCCGACTCAGAAGATATATGACATGTACTGACCGTAAGAACCAAAACAAACTATTTGGCAATAATGAAAAGACTTTTTACAGAAACATATCCACAACCCATACACATAACCAAAATATAAATACGGATATACCGTCACCGGATTCACTACGACAGTTTTGGGCCAATATTTGGGAGAACCCCATTGAACATAACGATAATGCGGAGTGGATTAACAAAGTTAGTGATCAATCGTCTAATATCAGTGGAATGGTTTTTGATATTATGCAAAATGGCTACGATCGTGAAGTGCAATACTTGCAATATTGTGATCAATGAGTTATTAGCATTTGTGCAAAACAAAATTTCAGTGATTGACGACGACAGCCTCGTCAAAATATGTGTATCAGCGTTCAATAGTGACCAAATTAAGCGGTCAAAGTCGTTACTGTTTGACTCACTACCCACCGATCGGCGTAAAATTACGAGAATAAATAAAGGAAAAGAAAATCGTGATATGGAGGACATCATAGCCCTGTATAAAAGTGTGAGTCGGGAAGTTATGCCCGTGTTCGTGGCCCACGACCTTGACAAACTCCCTCCTGTGACCTTTGACCATCTAGACGTCACAAAACTTCTCCGGGATCTAGTGCTGGTCAAAACCAAAATAAGTGCTGTTGAAAACAGTTATGTCTCAGTGGAGCAACTAGAGGAAGTTAAGAGGGAAGTACAAGCTCTGAAGTCGAAGTCAAGTCAATCCTCGCCCAAATATCGTGATATGAATGTAAATCTAAAAAGAGGTGCATCGGCGTACAATATGGACAGCGGTCCCATGGGTTTTTCGCACTACGATATGACAATTGCAAGCAATAGTAACATTTCGATGAGCCCACCATCATTGTTATCAAAGCAGAAGGATAGTTCTCCATTAAAAGAAGTGCATTTTGATACCCGAAAATCAAATGTTCGTTGCGAGATTGTTTCAAATAACGTGAGTCATGGATAACGACGGAGCCGCAGCCGCAGGCGCAGGGAGGTGAGGAGCGGGGAGCGACGTCGGAGTTGTCAGCTGACACTGACAGTACTGACACTGTCAAGACGGCGGAGGAGTGCATAACACACAATGCCGAAAGAGAAAAATTCTCTATGGTTTCACAACCAAACAATCTAAAGGAGAATACCAGCCGATCGCCAGCTGTCAAAGTCACCTGTGACATGTCAAGTCAACAAACTTTTGCAGAAATAGCTAAGTCCGAGTCTGAGGATGGATGGGAGCAAGTGAAACGTAAAAAACGTAAAGTAAATTATAGATATCTGGGCAAAACGGGCGCCTGCATGGAGAATATGGGAAAGTTTAGGGCCGCCGAGGCTAAGGTACCTATGTTTATTACAAGAGTGCACAAGGAAACCACGGAACAAGATATCATGGATTATATACAGATCAAAACTCAGGAGTCTGTGAAACTTGAGAAGATTGCGGCGAAGAAGGAGAAAAACTATAATGCCTTTAAATTCTTCGTTTCTGAAATTAAACTGCCAATGTTCTTGAATGACGAACTTTGGCCGCAAGGAATTGTTTTTCGTCGCTTTGTGCATTATAAGCATAGAAACGATGACGGCCGCAATGCAGAAATTAAATGATAAATACAATAAGTATGGTAACATTTAACTGCAAAAACATAAAACGTGCGGTTGACTATGTGAGACAACTATGTAAAACATCGGCGATAATAGCATTGCAAGAAACGTGGCTGTTGCCATCAGATATGGATTTCTTAGACAGTATCCACGATGATTTCGGATGTACTGGGATGTCGGCGATCGATACGGGAGCCGGCATGCTGCGTGGGCGACCCTATGGAGGTATCGCCTTGCTGTGGAATAAACGCGTGTTTCAAAATGTCTCAATAGTGCAGTGCAATAATCCTCGTGTGTGTGCCATTAAAATAGCTTTGGAAGCGAGGTCAGTGTTTGTTTTTAATGTGTACTTGCCTTTTGAGGACCCAGAAAATTCGTCTGAGTTCACGGATACTCTGAGTATGTTGAGTGCTATTATCAGTAATGAAAATGCGGAAGCAGTGTATATATTGGGGGATTTCAATGCCCATCCAACTAAAAAATCCTATGCAGAACTGTCAGCTCTCTGTAATGAGGAACACTGGACTTGCGTAGATGTGGACAGACTAGGTCTATCATCAGGTACATATACTTTTGTGAGTGATTCGCATGGGTCGCGGACATGGCTTGACCACTGTGTGGTTTCTGCCTCAGTACTGCAGTCAATTTGTAATACTTATGTTATGTATGATGTATGTTGGTCTGATCATTACCCCTTAGTGGTGGAGTGTAATTTAAATTTTAACTTAAATATTAGTAATTTACCCACTACACATAAAACTGTTGAAAATAAAATCTTATGGGGTGAAAGAAAGTTAGATCAGATTGAGATGTTTAAGAAAATGTGTAATGAAAAACTTAGCTTAATGTGCTGTCCTGATGAACTCTCTAGTTGTTGCGAAGTTATGTGTGATAATGATAATCATAGAAATAATATTGATCATTTTTATAATGACATAATTTGTGTATTATGTGAGGCTGCATCTGCCACCTGCACGCCACACTGTGTGAATCCAAAGAGAAAGCCCGTTGCAGGATGGAACAAACATGTAAGCGAGGCTCACAGGGAGGCTAGGTGTAAACATCACATATGGTTGCTATATAATAAACCAAATAAAGGTCGTATTTTTAATGAGATGGTTGAAAGCCGTAAAATTTTCAAGTCCCGCTTGAAGTGGTGTCAAGATCATGAAGAACAGCTTAAAATGGACATAATTGCCTCACACCACAGAAAGCATGATTTCAAAGGCTTTTGGAAAGCAACAAATAAACTCGGTTCGAAGCCAAAACTCCCTGTGAGTGTCGATGGTTTGTGTGATCCATCGCTTATAGCTGATATGTTTAGGGAGCATTTTTCTGTTAAATCTCCATTGGGAACACCACAGTCAAAATGCGGGGTCGGCCCTTGTGGTCAGGAGATTAATACTGTTTCACTACGGAAGATGTTGATAATTTGATTAAAAGTATGTGCAGAGGCAAATCTCCTAGCCATGACGGGCTGAGTATTGAACACTTACAACATGCGGGACCGCATCTACCGAGACTGCTCAATATGCTCTTTGCGCTGTGTATGTCCCATTCTTACCTGCCCGCTGAAATGATGAAAACTGTGGTGGTTCCAATAGTTAAAAACAAAACGGGTGATACTAGCGATAGGACCAATTATAGGCCGATCTCCCTGGCCACAGTAGTGGCAAAGGTGCTTGATAGTCTGCTAAATAAACAACTGGATAAGTATATTACATTACATGACAACCAGTTTGGTTTTAGACCCGGCCTATCCACTGAGACCGCAATTTTGAGTTTGAAGCAGACTGTCAAGTACTATACAGAGCGAAATACCCCGGTGTACGGCTGCTTTTTGGATCTGTCGAAGGCTTTCGACCTGGTTTCCTACGACATCTTGTGGCAGAAGCTAGGCGAAATGAAAGTGCCACCTGAACTGTGTAACTTATTCAAGTTCTGGTATCTTAACCAGGTCAATGTCGTAAGATGGTCGAATGCTTTCTCAGAGCCATACAGGTTGGAGTGCGGAGTAAGACAGGGAGGGCTGTCCTCGCCTAAGCTATTCAACCTGTACGTGAATGCATTGATTGGGGAGCTCAGCAGCCTGCATGTCGGTTGCCATATTGATGACGTATGTCTCAATAACATTAGCTACGCGGACGACATGGCTCTGCTGAGTGCCTCTCCCTGTGGTCTCGACAGGTTGTTGAGTGTATGTGAGCGATACGCCACTAGTCATGGCTTAATTTATAACGAGCAGAAGAGTGTATGTATGGTCTTTCAAGCCGGAGGGAAACGTCCGGATACTATTCCACCTATAAAATTAAATAAGACTCCTTGCAAAGGGTTTACAAATTTAAATATCTTGGATACTGGTTGACCTCCGACTTGAAGGACAATACTGATGTTGAACGGGAGCGTAGGGCGCTATCAATGCGCGCTAATATGATAGCCCGTAGGTTTGCTCGTTGTTCTCGAGAAGTTAAAATAACTCTTTTTAGAGCATACTGCACATCTTTTTACACGAGCAGCCTATGGGTGCAATATACACAAACGCAATTTAGCGCCCTACGAGTCCAATATAATGATGCCTTCAGAGTGTTGTTGGGGTTGTCTCGACGTTGTAGCGCGAAGGGGATGTTCGCCGAGGCGAGGGTGGATTGTTTTTATACCACTATCCGCAAACGGTGCACATCCCTGGCAAGCAGACTTCGGGCCAGCTCCAACGGTATTCTGAAGATGTTTGCATCACGTGTCGATTTTCAGTATGTGTATCATTGTTCAATGATACACGTACTGAAGAACGAACAGGTGTGATGTCTGTATGTGTGTTTTTGTGTATGTACTAACACTAGGTTTTAAGTTATCTGTGCTACTAACAAATTATGATCCCTGTTGGTCGAAATAAAAGATTATTATTATTATTATTTGTTTATATCTTTTCTTTTCTCGGTTTTCGTATAAAACCGGTTTACTGATATACACGGGCCTAAGCCAAGTGTATATCAGGGAGATCATCAGTGAGGTTAGATTGGGGGACGCGGTCAGGGTTGGGCGTTACTATTTCTTGTCGGGATGGTTGTGAAATAGGGTTTCCAGGTACACTACCTAGGTTATTCTGTGAGATGGATAAATGAACGGAAGATTGGTTTTCTGTTTGTAAAAACTTTCTTACTAGACGGCATGTGTTTAAAATAGCTGCCTTTTGTAGTAGATTATATGTTGTGGGGGACAGATTTAAAGTTTGAAGAGATTGATGTAACTGTTTGGGTATGACTCCGGTTGTAGATAGGACTATAGGGACTATTGTAACTTTCTGAAGATGCCATATTCTGCTTATTTCATCTTTTAATTCGGTATACTTGGTCAATTTTTCTGCTATAGTGGTCTGGAGATTATGTGTATTGGGTACGGCAATGTCTATTAAAAAGGCAGTTTTGGTGGTCTTGTTTACGAGCGTAATATCGGGCCTATTGTAGTGTATTGTCCGGTCGGTAAGTATGGCTCTGTCGAAGTATAATTTAGTGGTTTGATTTTCCAGCACTGTTTGAGGTGAGTACTTGTAATAAGGTTTTATGGACTGTATAAAATTATATTGTAAAGCAAGATTTTGATGGATGATATTTGCAACTTGATCATGCCTGTGTTTGTAATCGGTCTGGGCTATTGCTTTACATGCACCTGTGATATGTTGGATGGTTTCGGGTGAGCTATTGCATTTTCTACAGGGGTCTGATGAGATTGATTTTATGATGTATTTCTGATAATTCCTAGTTTCTATCACCTGGTCTTGAATTGCTAACATAAAGCCTTCAGTCTCTGGGAAAAGTTCACCTCGACTTAGCCATGCGTTCGACGCTACTTTGTCGACAGAGGTTTGGCATAAGTCATGGTGATGTCTTCCATGTAAAGACTTTCTAGCCCAGTCAGCAATTTTGGTTCTATTGTCAGTAAGGTTTTCATTAGGTTGGGCTGCTTGGTCTTGTAAGTTAAGGGGGTGAACTTCTTGTCATTCTGTGCTATTGCTCTGTGAAGAGTAGATAATGTCATTCTATTGAAAAAATATTGTCTGAGGTTTGTAATTTGTTTGTTGTGCAGGTTCATTATATCAATAATTCCTCTGCCTCCATCCTTTCTTGGCAAAGTCAGTCGTTGCATACATGATCTAGGGTGGTGTTTGCGCTGTTTTGTCATTGAAGTATTTATTATTCGTTGAAAGTTTTTGAGGTCAGATTTGGTCCAGTTGATAATTCCAAATGAATAGGTGAGTACAGGTATTGCGTATGTATTGATGGCTTTAGTTGTGTTCTTTGCATGTAGTTGTGATTTAAGTATGGCATTAAGTCTATGTCGAAATTGTTGGGTTAGTTTCTCTTTTATCGCTTTGTGCTGAATCTGTAGTGATTGGTTATATCCTAAATATTTGTAAGTGCTTTCTTCATCCAAGGGGTCTATTTCCTGTCCTGTTTGTAAGGTATATCCATGTTGGTATCGTTTTCCTTCTTTAATTGAGTTGGTTTTGCATTTGTCCAATCCAAACTCCATTTTTATGTCATTTGTAAACTGTTCTACTAAATTGATTAAGCGGTCAAGTTGGTCTTCGTTTTCAGCGTATAATTTTATATCGTCCATATAAAGGAGGTGATTGAGTGTATTTGTAGTCGGTACGTCTGTTTCTGTTAAGGGTAAGGGGTAACCTAATGAGCTATTGTTCAATGTTTTGGATAATGGGTTTAGAGCAAGGCAAAACCAAAGTGGGCTGAGGGCATCTCCCTGAAAGATACCTCGTTGTATCTTAATCAGGTTGGTTTCTGTGGTGCTTTCCGATGTTATTAGTTTCAGTCGAGTGGTCCATGTCGTCATAGCATACTTTAAGAATGTGATTACTGTTGGGTGTATTTTATATATTTGTAAGATTTCAAGTAACCAGGAATGAGGGACGGAGTCATAAGCTTTTTGTAATCAATATAAACAGTAAAAATGTCAGATTTAGTCTTCTGTACCTTTGAAAGAATAACGGAATCTATGACAAGTTGTTCTTTACATCCTTGACAGGCCTTTCGGCACCCTTTCTGCTGTTCTGCCAGGATATTATTACTTTCTGTGTGTTTGTAAATAAGCTCAGTTATGCAGGATGTAATAATTTTGTACAAGGTTTGCAGACAGGTGATCGGTCTGTACTTTGCGGGGTTTTGGAGGTCGTTTTGGTCCTTAGGAATCATAATAGTTGTACCGGATGTGATATATGCTGGCATTAACTGAGGATTTTGAATAAAGTCATTAATAAAATTAAATAAGTATGGGTGAGTATGTGTAAATTTTTTGTACCAGAAACTATGAATGAAATCTGATCCTGGGGCTTTCCAATTATGTAATCTACTAATAACATTTTCAAAGACTTCTACGGGTATACACTGAAATGGCATAGGTTGGGTGTTAGAGTTATTATAATTTGTTTCGGAGTTTATCCAACCTGCCTCCTGATTATGTTCAACAGGTTGTTCCCAAATGCTAGCCCAGAAATTATACAAATCGTCAGCATTTGGTGTGTTGGAGGTGTTATTTTGATCGATATTTTGGGTGTTTGAAGTTGAATTTCTCATTTTACGGTAAAATTGTCTTTCATTACTACGGAATTGATTGTTTTGTTGTTTTCTCAAAGTGCATGCGGTGTATCTTCGTAGACGAGCAGATGTAACAAACAACTTTTGTTTTAATGTATCTATTGTATGAGCGAGTAGTGTGTTTGGAGATTCGTGGATGGAATTATTAATATTAGACCCAACCAGCAGGAAGCGAGGCCGAAGGCCGAGCTTCCTGCGGTTGGGCCTATAATATATAAAGCTACAATACCACTGACTCACTCACTGACTGACATAATTAGTTTGTTCTACGAAAGTCGAAACTGGGAAAAAGTGACGATGTGGAAATGTGGAGGGGGGGGGAGGAGGCACCAGGAAAAATACGAAAGTGGAACTTGGAGCAGTTCCGGACCGGGTACCCCTACTGCCCGCGGAAACTATAACAGATAGGTGGGGGGTGCTCGACCAAATGTCATAGAGGACCCTGGGCGACGACCACAGCCGGTGACAGTTTATGGTTTTTTTGACTTTTTTTTTTTCATACAAACTTGACTGGGGATTTTTAGGGGGAAAACAGACTCGCAGAGGTTTATGGTCATAGACAATATCGTAGAGGATGACCGTGGGACCCCCGACTGACAGGTGTTTTTTTGTTTTTTTTAATTTTTTTTTCGAAAAGTTTTGTATGGGCCAGCCATGTCACCAGCCGGGGAGCCGAGGCCGAAGGCCGAGGCTCCGCGGCTAGCGAGGCCGGAGGCCGAGCTGCGTTTAAATCGAGGGCTGGGGGGGGGGTGCGAGGCCGAAGGCCGAGCCTCCCCCCCCCAGCCGCGCAAGCGAGGCCGGAGGCCGAAGCTTGCGCTTGCGAGGCCGCAGGCCGAGCTGCGTCCAGGCGAGGCCGAAGGCCGAGCTCCGTCTCGTGCGAAAAGAATTGGGCGAGGCCGAAGGCCGAGCCATACATGGATGACCTGATGATGACAACTTATACCTCGAGTCACCAGCCGGGGAGCCGAGGCCGAAGGCCGAGGCTCCCGCGGCAAGCGAGGCCGCAGGCCGAGCTGCGTATATGAATCCGAGAGGCGAGGCGAGGCCGGAGGCCGAGCCCCTCCTCCAGCCGGGGCAAGCGAGGCCGAAGGCCGAGCTTGCGCCGCCAGCGAGGCCGTAGGCCGAGCTGCGTTTTAACAGCAAGAGCAAAAGACAGAGCAGCCTTTCGGCTCTTCACCTAATCCCAACCGACAACATTTCTTTGTAGATGACTTTTTCATAATTTCCCTAAAGATTTTCAACCTTTCGCAACTGCTTTTTTTAAACTGCCCTGCACAGCACGCGAGGTGCTTGCACCTCGCGCAGCACGCGACATCTAGTTAAAACTATATAAGGCTACAATACCACTGACTGACTGATTGACATAAATTGTTTGTTCTACGAAAGTCGGAACTGGGGAAAAGTGATGATGGGGTCGTGTAGAGGGGGGGCCGGAGGCACCGGATAAAATGCGAAAGTGGAAATTGGAGCAGTTCTGGACCGAGTACCCCTACTGCCCGCGGAAACGGTAAGAGATAGCGGGGGGGTGCTCGACCAAATGTCATAGAGGACCCTGGGAGACTACCAGAGCCGGGGTCGGTTTTTTTTCCTCCCCTTTTTTTGCCCCCATACTAATTTTCGGTTTTTCATACAAACTTTGATGGGGATTTCGGGGGGGAAGGCGACGTCCCAGAGCCTCGTCGCCATAGACGATATCGTTCGGGCTGGCCTTGGGACCCCGGACCGGGTGGTGGTTTTTTTTTATGGACATTTTTTTTTTCCCCCCCCTACATCAGAGCTGCCGAAGCGACGGGGTTTGTTTGTTCCACGGAATTAGGAAATCGCAAAAAGTGATGACGAGGAAGCGTAGAGGGGGGCGAGGAGGCACCGGGAAAAATACGAAAGTGGACCGGAGAGTAGACCATCAGCAACATGGGGTACTGCCCGCGGACACGGTAAGAGATAGGTGGGGGTTCTCGACCAAATGTCATAGAGGACCCTGGGAGACTACCAGAGCCGGGGTCGGTTTTTTTTCTCGACTTTTTTTCCCCCCATACTAATTTTCGGTTTTTCATACAAACTTTGATGGGGATTTCGGGGGGGAAGGCGACGTCCCAGAGCCTCGTCGCCATAGACGATATCGTTCGGGCTGGCCTTGGGACCCCGGACCGGGTGGTGGTTTTTTTTTTTGGACATTTTTTTTTTCACCCCCTACATCAGAGCTGCCCAAGAGACGGGGTGGGGTTTGTTTGTTCCACGGAATTCGGAAATCGCAAAAAGTGATGATGGGGATGTTTAGAGGGGGGGCGGAGGCACCGGAAAAATGCGAAAGTGGACCGGAGAGTAGACCATCAGCGACATGGGGTACTGCCCGCGGAAACGGTAAGAGATAGGGGGTGCTCGACCAAATGTCATAGAGGACCCTCGGAGACTACCAGAGCCGGGGTCGGTTTTTTTTCTCGACTTTTTTTCCCCCCCATACTAATTTTCGGTTTTTCATACAAATTTTGATGGGGATTTCGGGGGGGAAGGCGACGTCCCAGAGTCTCGTCGCCATAGACGATATCGTTCGGGCTGGCCTTGGGACCCCGGACCGGGTGGTGGCTTTTTTTTTTTTGGACATTTTTTTTTTCCCCCCCCTACATCAGAGCTGCCGAAGCGAAGGGGTTTGTTTGTTCCACGGAATTCGGAAATCGCAATAAGTGATGATGGGGATGTTTAGAGGGGGGCGAGGAGGCACCGGAAAAAATGCGAAAGTGGACCGGAGAGTAGACCATCAGCGACATGGGGTACTGCCCGCGGAAACGGTAAGAGATAGAGGGGGGGTGCTCGACCAAATGTCACAGAGGACCCTCGGCGACGACCAGAGCCGGGGTCGGTTTTTTCCTTGACTTTTTTCCCCCCAGACTAATTTTCGGTTTTTCATACAAACTTTGATGGGAATTTCGGGGGGGAAGGTGGGGGGTTGAGGGGGAAGTTGGGAAAAAGTGGGGGGTGAGGGGGAAGTTGAAAAAAGGTGGGGGGTGAGGGGGAAGTTGAGAAAAGGTGGGGGGGTGAGGGGGAAGTTGGGAAAAAGTGGGGGAAGGTGGGGAGTGAGGGGGAAGTTGGGAAAAAGTGGGGGGAAGGTGGGGGTGAGGGGGAAACGTGGGGGGTGAGGGGGAAGTTGAAAAAAGGATGGGGGGGTGAGGGGGGAAGTTGGGAAAAGGTGGGGGGGTGAGGGGGGAAGTTGGGGAAAAGTGAGGGGAAGGTGGTGGGGTGAGGGGGGAAGTTGGGGAAATATAAGGGGTGAGGGGGGAAGTTAGGAAAAAGTGGGGAGAAGGTGGGGGGTTGAGGGGGGAAGGTGGGGGGGTGAGGGGGGAAGTTGGTAAAAGGTAGGGGGAAGGTGGTGGGGTGAGGGGGAAGTTGGTAAAAGGTAGGGGGAAGGTGGTGGGGTGAGGGGGAAGTTGGTTAAAGGTAGGGGGAAGGTGGGGGTGAGGGGGAAGTTAGGAAAAAGTGGGGAGAAGGTGGAGGGTTGAGGGGGAAGGTGGGGGGGTGAGGGGGAAGTTGGTAAAAGGTAGGGGGAAGGTGGTGGGGTGAGGGGGGAAGTTGGTAAAAGGTAGGGGGAAGGTGGTGGGGTGAGGGGGGAAGTTGGTTAAAGGTAGGGGGAAGGTGGGGGGGTGAGGGGGGAAGTTGGTAAAAGGTAGGGGGAAGGTTGGGGGGTGAGGGGGGAAGGTGGGGGGTAAGGGGGGAAGTTGGGAAAAAGTGGGGGGAAGGTGGGGGGGTGAGGGGGGAAGTTGGAAAGTGGGGGGAAGGTGGGGGGGTGAGGGGGGAAGTTGGTTAAAGGTAGGGGGAAGATGGGGGGGTGAGGGGGGAAGTTAGGAAAAAGTGGGGAGAAGGTGGGGGGTTGAGGGGGGAAGGTGGGGGGGTGAGGGGGGAAGTTGGTAAAAGGTAGGGGGAAGGTGGTGGGGTGAGGGGGGAAGTTGGTAAAAGGTAGGGGGAAGGTGGTGGGGTGAGGGGGGAAGTTGGTTAAAGGTAGGGGGAAGGTGGGGGGTGAGGGGGAAGTTGGTAAAAGGTAGGGGGAAGGTTGAGGGTGAGGGGGAAGGTGGGGGATAAGGGGGAAGTTGGGAAAAAGTGGGGGGAAGGTGGGGGGTGAGGGGGAAGTTGGAAAGTGGGGGAAGGTGGGGGGGTGAGGGGGGAAGTTGGGGAAAGGTAGGGGGAAGGTGTGGGGTGAGGGGGGAAGTTGGGAAAAAGTGGGGGGAAGGTGGGGGGGTGAGGGGGGAAGTTAGAAAATGGTGGGGGGAAGGTGGGGGGGGTGAAGGGGGAAAGTTGGGAACAGGTGGGGGGGTGAGGGGGGAAGTTGAAAAAAGGTGGGGGGGTGAGGGGGAAGTTGGAAAATGGTGGGGGGAAGGTGGGGGGGTGAGGGGGGAAGTTGGGAACAGGTGGGGGGGTGAGGGGGAAGTTGAAAAAAGGTGGAGGGTGAGGAGGGAAGTTGGGAAAAAGTGGGGGGGTGAGGGGGAAGTTGGGAAAAAGTGGGGGGTGAAGGGGGAAGGGGAGGGTGAGGGGGAAGTTGGGAAAAGGTAGGGGGAAGGTGGGGGGGTGAGGGGGAAGTTGGGAAAAAGTGGGGGAAGGTGGGGGGGTGAGGGGGAAAGGTGGAAAATGGTGGGGAGAAGGTGGGGGGTGAGGGGGAAGTTGGAAAATGGTGTGGTGAAGGTGGGGGGTGAAGAAGAAGTTAAAAAAGGTGGGGGGTGAGGGGGAAGTTGAAAAAGGTGGGGGGGTGAGGGGGGAAGTTGGGAAAAGGTGGGGGGGTGAGGGGGGAAGTTGAAAAAAGGTGGGGGGGTGAGGGGGGAAGTTGGGGGATGTTGGGAAAAAGTGGGGAGAAGGTGGGGGGGTGAGGGGGGAAGGTGGGGGATGAGGGGGGAAGTTGGGGAAACGTAGGGGGTGAGGGGGGAAGTTGAAGAAAAGTGAGGGAAAGTAATCCCAACCGACAACATTTCTTTGTAGATGACTTTTTCATTATTTCCCAAACTTTTTTTCATGCAATCGGAATTGCGCCGTAAAAGCGAGCCTGCCCCGCTCGCGAGGTGCTTGCACCTCGCGCAATAAAAAAAACTAGTTAATACTATATAAAGCTACAATACCACTCACTCACTGACTGACATAATTAGTTTGTTCTACGGAAGTCGGAACTGGGATAAAGTGATGATGGGGAAGTGTGGAGGGGGGGGAGGAGGCACGGGGAAAAATACGAAAGTGGAACTTGGAGCAGTTCTGGACCGGGTACCCCTACTGCCCGCGGAAACCATACTAGATAGGTGGGGGGTGCTCGACCAAATGTCATAGAGGACCCTGGGAGACTACCACAGCCGGTGTTAGTTTATGGTTTTTTTGACTTTTTTTTTTTTTTCATACAAACTTGACTGGGGATTTTTAGGGGGAAAACGGACTCGTACGGGGTCACCGTCATAGACAATATTGTAGGGGGTGACCGTAAGACCCCCGACTGACAGGTGTTTTTTTTTTTTTTTTTAATTTTTTTTTCGAAAATTTTTGTATGGGCCAGCCGAGTCACCAGCCGGGGAGCCGAGGCCGAAGGCCGAGGCTCCGCGGCAAGCGAGGCCGGAGGCCGAGCTGCGTTTAAATCGAGGGCTGGGGGGGGCAGGAGCGAGGCCGAAGGCCGAGCTCCCCCCCCCCAGCCGCGCAAGCGAGGCCGAAGGCCGAAGCTTGCGCCCGCGAGGCCGCAGGCCGAGCTGCGTCCAGGCGAGGCCGAAGGCCGAGCTGCGTCTCGTGCGAAAAGAATTGGGCGAGGCCGCAGGCCGAGCCATCCTCCTTTATGGATGACGTGATGATGACAACTGATACCCCAAGTCACCAGCTGGGGAGCCGAGGCCGAAGGCCGAGGATCCGCAGCAAGCGAGGCCGGAGGCCGAGCTGCGTTTAAATCGAGGGCTGGGGGGGGGCAGGAGCGAGGCCGAAGGCCGAGCTCCCCAGCCGCGCAAGCGAGGCCGGAGGCCGAAGCTTGCGCCCGCGAGGCCGCAGGCCGAGCTGCGTCCAGGCGAGGCCGAAGGCCGAGCTCCGTCTCGTGCGACAAGAATTGGGCGAGGCCGAAGGCCGAGCCATTCATGGATGACGTGATGATAACAACTCATACCTCAAGTCACCAGCCGGGAAGCCGAGGCCGAAGGCCGAGGCTCCGCGGCAAGCGAGGCCGGAGGCCGAGCTGCGTATATGAATCCGAGAGGCGAGGCGAGGCCGGAGGCCGAGCCCCTCCTCCAGCCGGGGCAAGCGAGGCCGAAGGCCGAGCTTGCGCCGCCAGCGAGGCCGTAGGCCGAGCTGCGTTTTAACAGCAAAGAGCAAAAGCCAGAGCAGCCTTTCGGCTCTTCACCTAATCCCAACCGACAACATTTCTTCGTAGATGACTTTTTCATAATTTCCCTAAAATTTTTCGAGCAATCGGAACTGTTTTTTTATAATTGCCCTGCACAGCACGCGAGGTGCTTGCACCTCGCGCAGCACGCGACATCTAGTTAAAACTATATAAGGCTACAATACCACTGACTGACTGATTGACATAAATTGTTTGTTCTACGAAAGTCGGAACTGGGGAAAAGTGATGATGGGGTCGTGTAGAGGGTGGGCCGGAGGCACCGGGAAAAATGCGAAAGTGGAAATTGGAGCTGTTCTGAACCGTGTACCCCTACTGCCCGCGGAAACGGTAAGAGATAGGGGGGGGGTGCTCGACCAAATGTCACAGAGGACCCTGGGAGACTACCAGAGCCGGGGTCGGTTTTTTTTTTCCTCCCCTTTTTTTTTCCCCCCCATACTAATTTTCGGTTTTTCATACAAACTTTGATGGGGATTTCGGGGGGGAAGGCGACGTCCCAGAGCCTCGTCGCCATAGACGATATCGTTCGGGCTGGCCTCGGGACCCCGGACCGGGTGGTGGTTTTTTTTTTTGGACATTTTTTTTTTTCACCCCCTACATCAGAGCTGCCCAAGAGACGGGGTTTGTTTGTTCCACGGAATTCGGAAATCGCAAAAAGTGATGATGGGGATGTTTAGAGGGGGGCGAGGAGGCACCGGAAAAAATGCGAAAGTGGACCGGAGAGTAGACCATCAGCGACATGGGGTACTGCCCGCGGAAACGGTAAGAGATAGGGGGGGGGTGCTCGACCAAATGTCATAGAGGACCCTCGGAGACTACCAGAGCCGGGGTCGGTTTTTTTTTTCCTCCCCTTTTTTTTCCCCCCCCATACTAATTTTCGGTTTTTCATACAAACTTTGATGGGGATTTCGGGGGGGAAGGCGACGTCCCAGAGTCTCGTCGCCATAGACGATATCGTTCGGGCTGGCCTCGGGACCCCGGACCGGGTGGTGGTTTTTTTTTTTGGACATTTTTTTTTTTCACCCCCTACATCAGAGCTGCCCAAGAGACGGGGTTTGTTTGTTCCACGGAATTCGGAAATCGCAAAAAGTGATGATGGGGATGTTTAGAGGGGGGCGGAGGCACCGGGAAAAATACGAAAGTGGACCGGAGAGTAGACCATCAGCGACATGGGGTACTGCCCGCGGAAACGGTAAGAGATAGGGGGGGGGTGCTCGACCAAATGTCATAGAGGACCCTGGGAGACTACCAGAGCCGGGGTCGGTTTTTTCCTCGACTTTTTTTCCCCCCCCCATACTAATTTTCGGTTTTTCATACAAACTTTGATGGGGATTTCGGGGGGGGAAGGCGACGTCCCAGAATCTCGTCGCCATAGACGATATCGTTCGGGCTGGCCTTGGGACCCCGGACCGGGTGGTGGTTTTTTTTTTTGGACATTTTTTTTTTTCACCCCCTACATCAGAGCAGCCGAAGGGAAGGGGTTTGTTTGTTCTACGAAAGTCGGAATTCGGAAAAAGTAATGATGGTGATATGTAGAGGGGGGGCGGAGGCACCGGGAAAAATACGAAAGTGGACCGGAGAGTAGACCATCAGCGACATGGGGTACTGCCCGCGGAAACGGTAAGAGATAGAGGGGGGTGCTCGACCAAATGTCACAGAGGACCCTCGGCGACGACCAGAGCCGGGGTCGGTTTTTTCCTTGACTTTTTTTCCCCCCATACTAATTTTCGGTTTTTCATACAAACTTTGATGGGGATTTCGGGGGGAAGGTGGGGGGGTGAGGGGGAAGTTGGGAAAAAGTGGGGGGTGAGGGGGAAGTTGAAAAAAGGTGGGGGGGTGAGGGGGAAGTTGAGAAAAGGTGGGGGGGTGAGGGGTGGGGAAGTTGGGAAAAAAGTGGGGGGAAGGTGGGGAGTGAGGGGGAAGTTGGGAAAAAGTGGGGGGAAGGTGGGGGGGTGAGGGGGAAGTTGGGGAAACTTGGGGGGTGAGGGGGAAGTTGAAAAAAGATGGGGGGGTGAGGGGGAAGTTGAGAAAAGGTGGGGGGGTGAGGGGGGAAGTTGGGAAAAAGTGGGGGGAAGGTGGGGGTGTGAGGGGGGAAGTTAAAAAAAGGTGGGGGGGTGAGGGGGGAAGTTGAAAAAAAGTGGGGGGGTGAGGGGGGAAGTTGAAAAAAGGTGGGGGTGAGGGGGGAAGTTGAAAAAAGGTGGGGGGTGAGGGGGAAGTTGGGAAAAGGTAGGGGGAAGGTGGGGGGTGAGGGGGAAGTTGAAAATGGTGGGGGAAGTTGAAAAAAGGTGGGGTGAGGGGGAAGTTGGGAAAAAGGTGGGGGGTGAGGGGGAAGTTGGTAAAAAGTAGGGGGGAAGGTGGGGGGTTGAGGGGGAAGTTGGAAAATGGTGGGGAAGGTGGGGGGTGAGGGGGAAGTTGGGAATGTGGGGGGTGAGGGGAAGTTGGTAAAAAGTAGGGGGAAGGTAAGGGGTTGAGGGGGGAAGTTGGAAAATGGTGGCGGGAAGGTGGGGGGGTGAGGGGGAAGTTGGGAAAAGGTGAGGGGGTGAGGGGAAGTTGGTAAAAGGTAGGAAAAGGTGGGGGGTGAGGGGGAAGGTGGGGGGTGAGGGGGAAGTTGGGAAAAAGTGGGGGGAAGGTGGGGGTGAGGGGGAAGTTGGGGAAACATGGGGGGTGAGGGGGGAAGTTGGGGAAAAGTGGGGGAAGGTGGGGGATGAGGGGGAAGTTGGGGAAAACGTGGGGGGGTGAGGGGGAAGTTGGGAAAAAGTGGGGGGAAGGTGGGGGGTGAGGGGGAAGTTGGGAAAAGGTGGGGGGAAGGTAGGGGGGTGAGGGGGAAGTTGCGAAAAGGTGGGGGGGTGAGGGGGAAGTTGGGAAAACGTGAGGGGAAGGTGGGAGGGTGAGGGGGAAGTTGGTAAAAGGTAGGAGGAAGGTGGGGGTGAGGGGGAAGTTGGGAAAAAGTGGGGGGGTGAGGGGGAAGTTGGGAAAAAGTGGGGGGAAGGTGGGGGTGAGGGGGAAGTTGGGAAAAGGTAGGGAGAAGGTGGGGGTGAGGGGGAAGTTGGGAAAAAGTGGGGGAAGGTGTGGGGGTGAGGGGGGAAGGTAGGGGGATGAGGGGGGATGTTGGGGAAAAGGTAGGTGGAAGGTGGGGGGGTGAGGGGGGATGTTGGGAAAAAGTGGGGGGAAGGTGGGGGGGTGAGGGGGGAAGGTGGGGAAAGTTGGGGGGGAGTTGGGGAAAAGTGGGGGGAAGGTGGGGAGGTAGTTAGGAAAAGTAGGTGGACAAAGAGGGGAGTAGGGGGTTAAAGGGGGAACAAGTGGGACAAAGGGGAAATGAGGGGGACAAAGGGGGAAGTTAGGGGACAAAGGGGCAAGTAGGGGGGACAAAAGCTTAATGAGTGGGAATGATGTGGGACAAAGGAGTAATAAAGGAAATTACTGGCTGCGCGAAAAAAATTCACACGACCAAAACTGATGGCCATGAGAGCAATAAAAAGTTTGTGTCAATATGACTAGAAATCGAGCAAAATTTTTGAAGTCTCTATTTTGGGACTTGTAATTTTTTCGAAGTTAACCGTGTCATTGTGACCCCCATTTTTTATGATTCCAGTGGACAGTATAGGTCTTTAGGAGTTTTGTTTGTATAAGTCACTTTTGTTGGAAACCACGGCCTCACCTACTTTTGGCTCGTTGAAATTTAAAAAAATTTTTTACTTAGAAATTATGGGTCGCGCGAAAAAAAATCATACGACCAAAACTGATGCCCATGAGGTCTTCTATGACATGGGACAATGAAAAATAGGTGTTAATATGACATAAGAAATCGAACAAAATTACCAAGTCCAGTCTGGACTTGTAATTTTTTCGAAGATTACCGTGTCATTGTGACCCCCATTTTTTATGATTCCAGTGGACAGTTTAGGTGTTTAGGAGTAACGTTTGTCTGAGTCACTTTTGTTGGAAACCACGGCCTCGCCTACTTTTGGGTCGTTGAAATCTAAAAATTTTTTTTACTCAGAAATTATGGGTCGCGCGAAAAAAATTCATACGACCAAAACTGATGCCCATAAGGTCTTCTATGATATGGGACAATAAAAAATAGGTGTTAATATGACATAAGAAATCGAACAAAATTTTTGAAGTCCAGTCTGGACTTGTAATTTTTTCGAAGTTTACCGTGTCATTGTAACTCCCGTTTTTTATGATTCCAGTGGACAGTTAAGGTATTTAGGAGTAACGTTTGTATGAGTCACTTTTGTTGGAAACCACGGCCTCGCCTACTTTTGGGTCGTTGAAATCTAAAAATTTTTTTTACTCAGAAATTATGGGTCGCGCGAAAAAAATTCATACGACCAAAACTGATACCCATAAGGTCTTCTATGATATGGGACAATAAAAAATAGGTGTTAATATGACATAAGAAATCGAACAAAATTACCAAGTCCAGGCTGGACTTTACCGTGTCATTATTACCCCCTTTTTTTGTTTTATCAGTATACATATAAGGTCTTCAGGAGCAATGTTTGTATGGGATACTTCTGTAGGAAACCATGCCCTCACCACCTTTTGGGTCGTTGAAATCTCAATATTTTTTTCGGAAACTGGAGGTCGCGCGGGAAATTTCACATGACCAAAAGTGATGCCCTTTTGAAAGTCTATGACATAGGGTAATAAAAATAAGGTGTTATAATGACAACAGAAATCGAACAAAAATTTTTTCCAGTCCTGATTTAGGGACTTGTAATTTTTTCGAATGTTACCGTGTCATTGTTCCCATTTTTTTATTTTTTTAGTAGACAATACAAGTCTTTAGAAGCAACGTTTGTATGGGACACTTCTTTAGGTTATTTTTTTTATGACCACCCGGAAAGTCTTTGAGTGCAGAATAGAAGTAAATATAAGTTGGTAATGTACTAATAAATTTTAGTAAGTACTAATTATATTACATGTTCTAAGGTTTTTTAAGTATATTTTTTTTGGACTATACTTGTAGCGTTTCATATTATTTATTTTATATTATACTTTTTATAAATTTCGTGTAATAATGTCATGTTAAATATAAAGTCTGGGGAAGTTAGCGGAACGAAGGAAGGAGTTGGGGGAAGGATGGGGAGTAATGAGTACAAAGGGGGGATTTGAGGGAAGTTGGGGGATGGAAAGAGCCGCCATTTTGATCAATCTTCATAGCAAAGAGCAACAGCCAGAGCAGTCTTTCGGCTCTTCACCAAATCCAAATCGACAACAAATCTATGTAGATGACTTATTGCATATTTCCCAAAAAAATTCAACAAAATCGAATTGCGCCGTGAAAGCGAGCCTGCCCCGCTCGCGAGGTGCTTGCACCTCGCGCAATAAACAAAACTATCGGCCTTTCACCTAATCCCAACCGACAACATTTCTTTGTAGATGACTTTTTCATTATTTCCCAAACTTTTTTTCATGCAATCGGAATTGCGCCGTAAAAGCGAGCCTGCCCCGCTCGCGAGGTGCTTGCACCTCGCGCAATAAAAAAAACTAGTTAACACTATATAAGGCTACAATACCACTGACTGATTGACATAGTTTGTTTGTTCTACGAAAGTCGGAACTCGGGAAAAGTAATGATGGGGTCGTGTAGAGGGGGGGCCGGAGGCACCGGGAAAAATGCCAAAGTGGACCGGAGAGTAGACCATCAGCTACATGGGGTACTGCCCGCGGAAACGGTAACAGATAGCGGGGGGGTGCTCGACCAAATGTCACAGAGGACCCTCGGAGACTACCAGAGCCGGGGTCGGTTTTTTTTTTCCTCCCCTTTTTTTTTCCCCCCCATACTAATTTTCGGTTTTTCATACAAACTTTGATGGGGATTTCGGGGGGGAAGGCGACGTCCCAGAGCCTCGTCGCCATAGACGATATCGTTCGGGCTGGCCTCGGGACCCCGGACCGGGTGGTGGTTTTTTTTTTTGGACATTTTTTTTTTCACCCCCTACATCAGAGCTGCCCAAGAGACGGGGTTTGTTTGTTCCACGGAATTCGGAAATCGCGAAAAGTGATGATGGGGATGTTTAGAGGGGGCGAGGAGGCACCGGAAAAAATGCGAAAGTGGAAACCGGAGAGTAGACCATCAGCGACATGGGGTACTGCCCGCGGAAACGGTAAGAGATAGCGGGGGGGTGCTCGACCAAATGTCACAGAGGACCCTCGGCGACGACCAGAGCCGGGGTCGGTTTTTTTTTTCCTCCCCTTTTTTTTCCCCCCCCCATACTAATTTTCGGTTTTTCATACAAACTTTGATGGGGATTTCGGGGGGGAAGGCGACGTCCCAGAGTCTCGTCGCCATAGACGATATCGTTCGGGCTGGCCTCGGGACCCCGGACCGGGTGGTGGTTTTTTTTTTGGACATTTTTTTTCACCCCCTACATCAGAGCTGCCCAAGAGACGGGGTTTGTTTGTTCCACGGAATTCGGAAATCGCAAAAAGTGATGATGGGGATGTTTAGAGGGGGCGAGGAGGCACCGGAAAAAATGCGAAAGTGGACCGGAGAGTAGACCATCAGCGACATGGGGTACTGCCCGCGGAAACGGTAAGAGATAGGGGGGGGGTGCTCGACCAAATGTCATAGAGGACCCTCGGAGACTACCAGAGCCGGGGTCGGTTTTTTTTTTCTCGACTTTTTTTCCCCCATACTAATTTTCGGTTTTTCATACAAATTTTGATGGGGATTTCGGGGGGGAAGGCGACGTCCCAGAGTCTCGTCGCCATAGACGATATCGTTCGGGCTGGCCTTGGGACCCCGGACCGGGTGGTGGCTTTTTTTTTTGGACTTTTTTTTCCCCCCCCTACATCAGAGCTGCCCAAGCGACGGGGTTTGTTTGTTCCACGGAATTCGGAAATCGCAAAAAGTGATGATGGGGATGTTTAGAGGGGGCGAGGAGGCACCGGAAAAAATGCGAAAGTGGAAATTGGAGCTGTTCTGGACCGAGTACCGACCTACTGCCCGCGGAAACGGTAAGAGATACGGGGGGGGTGCTCGACCAAATGTCATAGAGGACCCTCGGAGACTACCAGAGCCGGGGTCGGTTTTTTTTCCTCGACTTTTTTCCCCCATACCTAATTTTCGGTTTTTCATACAAACTTTGATGGGGATTTCGGGGGGGAAGGCGACGTCCCAGAGTCTCGTCGCCATAGACGATATCGTTCGGGCTGGCCTTGGGACCCCGGACCGGGTGGTGGTTTTTTTTTTGGACATTTTTTTTTTTTTTTTTTTTGGACATTTTTTTCCCCCCCTACATCAGAGCAGCCGAAGGGACAGGGTTTGTTTGTTCTACGAAAGTCGGAATTCGGAAAAAGTAATGATGGTGATATGTAGAGGGGGCGGAGGCACCGGGAAAAATACGAAAGTGGACCGGAGAGTAGACCATCAGCGACATGGGGTACTGCCCGCGGAAACGGTAAGAGATAGAGGGGGGGTGCTCGACCAAATGTCACAGAGGACCCTCGGCGACGACCAGAGCCGGGGTCGGTTTTTTTTTCCTTGACTTTTTTTCCCCCCCCCATACTAATTTTCGGTTTTTCATACAAACTTTGATGGGGATTTCGGGGGGAAGGTGGGGGGTTGAGGGGGGAAGTTGGGAAAAAGTGGGGGGTGAGGGGAAGTTGAGAAAAGGTGGGGGGGTGAGGGGGGAAGTGGGGGGGTGAGGGGGAAGTTGGGAAAAGGTGGGGGTGAGGGGGAAGTTGGGAAAAAGTGGGGGGAAGGTTGGGGGTGAGGGGGAAGTTGGGGAAACGTGGGGGTGAGGGGGAAAGTTGGTAAAAAAGGTAGGGGGGGTGAGGGGGAAGTTGGGAAAAGGTGGGGGAAGGTGGGGGTGAGGGGGAAGTTGGGGAAATGGTGGGGGAAGGTGGGGGGTGAGGGGGAAGTTGGGAAAAGGTAGGGGGAAGGTGGGGGTGAGGGGGAAGTTGGTAAAAGGTAGGGGGAAGGTGGGGGTGAGGGGGAAGTTGGGAAATGGTGGGGGGAAGGTGGGGGGGGTGAAGGGGGGGAAGTTGGGAAAAAGGTGGGGGGGGGTGAGGGGGAAGTTGAAAATGGTGGGGGGAAGGTGGGGGGGTGAGGGGGAAGTTGAAAAAGGTGGGGGGGTGAGGGGGAAGTTGAAAAAGGTGGGGGGTGAGGGGGAAGTTGAAAAAAGGTGGGGGGTGAGGGGGAAGTTAAGAAAAGTGGGGGGAAGGTGGGGGGTGAGGGGGAAGTTGGGGAAAAGTTGGGGGTGAGGGGGAAGTTGGGGAAAAGTGAGGGGGAAGGTGGGGGGTGAGGGGGGAAGTTGGGAAAAAGGAGGGGGGAAGTTGGGGGGTGAGGGGGAAGTTGGGAAAATGGTGGGGGGAAGGTGGGGGGTGAGGGGGAAGTTGGTAAAAGGTAGGGGGAAGGTTGGGGGTGAGGGGGGGGTGGGGAGGTGAGGGGGAAGTTGGGAAAAAGTGGGGGGAAGGTGGGGGGTGAGGGGGAAGTTGGGGAAAGGTAGGGGGAAGGTGGGGGGGTGAGGGGGAAGTTGGGAAAAGGTGGGGGGAAGGTGGGGGGTGAGGGGGAAGTTGGAAAATGGTGGGGGGAAGGTGGGGGGTGAAGGGGGAAAGTTGGGAACAGGTGGGGGGGTGAGGGGGGAAGTTGAAAAAAGGTGGGGGGGTGAGGGGGGAAGTTGGGAAAAGGTGGGGGGGTGAGGGGGGAAGTTGGGAAAAAGTGGGGGGAAGGTGGGGGGTGAAGGGGGAAGGGGGGGGTGAGGGGGGAAGTTGGGAAAAGGTAGGGGGAAGGTGGGGGTGAGGGGGAAGTTGGTAAAAGGTATGGGGAAGGTGGGGGTGAGGGGGAAGTTGGAAAATGGTGGGGGAAGGTGGGGGGGTGAGGGGGAAGTTGGTAAAAGGTAGGGGGAAGGTGGGGGGTGAGGGGGAAGTTGGAAAATGGTGGGGAGAAGGTGGGGGTGAGGGGGAAGTTGGAAAATGGTGGGGGAAGGTGGGGGGTGAGGGGGGAAGTTGGAAAAGGTGGGGGAAGGTGAGGGGGTGAGGGGGAAGTGGGGGATGAGGGGGAAGTTGGGGGTGAGGGGGAAGGTGGGGGATGAGGGGGAAGTTGGAGAAACGTAGGGGTGAGGGGGAAGTTGAAGAAAAGTGAGGAAAGTAATCCCAACCGACAACATTTCTTTGTAGATGACTTTTTCATTATTTCCCAAACTTTTTTCATGCAATCGGAATTGCGCCGTAAAAGCGAGCCTGCCCCGCTCGCGAGGTGCTTGCACCTCGCGCAATAAAAAACTAGTTTTAGTACTATATAAAGCTACAATACCACTCACTCACTGACTGAATGACATAATTAGTTTGTTCTACGGAACTCGGAACTGGGATAAAGTGATGATGGGGAAGTGTGGAGGGGGGAGGAGGCACGGGGAAAAATACGAAAGTGGAACTTGGAGCAGTTCCGGACCAGGTACCCTACTGCCCGCGGAAACTATAATAGATAGGTGGGGTGCTCGACCAAATGTCATAGAGAACCCTGGGAGACTACCACAGCCGGTGTTAGTTTATGGTTTTTTTGACTTTTTTTTTTTTTCATACAAACTTGACTGGGGATTTTTAGGGGGAAAACGGACTCGTACGGGGTCACCGTCATAGACAATATTGTAGGGGGTGACCGTAAGACCCCCGACTGACAGGTGTTTTTTTTTTTTTTTAATTTTTTTTTTTTTGAAAATTTTTGTATGGGCCAGCCAAGTCACCAGCCGGGGAGCCGAGGCCGAAGGCCGAGGCTCCGCGGCAAGCGAGGCCGGAGGCCGAGCTGCGTTTAAATCGAGGGCTGGGGGCAGGAGCGAGGCCGAAGGCCGAGCTCCCCAGCCGCGCAAGCGAGGCCGAAGGCCGAAGCTTGCGCCCGCGAGGCCGCAGGCCGAGCTGCGTCCAGGCGAGGCCGAAGGCCGAGCTCCGTCTCGTGCGAAAAGAATTGGGCGAGGCCGCAGGCCGAGCCATTCGTCTTTATGGATGACTTCTTCATGTCATCCCGAACCCCCAGTAACCAGCCGGGGAGCCGAGGCCGAAGGCCGAGGCTCCGCGGCAAGCGAGGCCGGAGGCCGAGCTGCGTTTAAAACGAGGGCTGGGGGGGGGCAGGAAGCGAGGCCGGAGGCCGAAGCTTGCGCCCGCGAGGCCGCAGGCCGAGCTGCGTCCAGGCGAGGCCGAAGGCCGAGCTCCGTCTCGTGCGAAAAGAATTGGGCGAGGCCGAAGGCCGAGCCAGTCATGGATGACGTGATGATGACAACTCATACCTCAAGTCACCAGCCGGGGAGCCGAGGCCGAAGGCCGAGGCTCCGCGGCAAGCGAGGCCGCAGGCCGAGCTGCGTATATGAATCCGAGAGGCGAGGCGAGGCCGGAGGCCGAGCCCCTCCTCCAGCCGGGGCAAGCGAGGCCGAAGGCCGAGCTTGCGCCGCCAGCGAGGCCGTAGGCCGAGCTGCGTTTTAACAGCAAAGAGCAAAAGCCAGAGCAGCCTTTCGGCTCTTCACCTAATCCCAACCGACAACATTTCTTTGTAGATGACTTTTTCATTATTTCCCAAACTTTTTTTCATGCAATCGGAACTGCTTTTTTAAAATTGCCCTGCACAGCACGCGAGGTGCTTGCACCTCGCGCAGCCACCAAAAACTAGTTAATACTATATAAAGCTACAATACCACTCACTGACTCACTGACATAATTAGTTTGTTCTACGGAACTCGGAACTGGGATAAAGTGATGATGGGGAAGTGTGGAGGGGGGGGAGGAGGCACGGGGAAAAATACGAAAGTGGAACTTGGAGCAGTTCCGGACCGGGTACCCCTACTGCCCGCGGAAACTATAATAGATAGGGGGGGGGTGCTCGACCAAATGTCATAGAGAACCCTGGGAGACTACCACAGCCGGTGTTAGTTTATGGTTTTTTTGACTTTTTTTTTTTTTTCATACAAACTTGACTGGGGATTTTTAGGGGGAAAACGGACTCGTACGGGGTCACCGTCATAGACAATATTGTAGGGGGTGACCGTAAGACCCCCGACTGACAGGTGTTTTTTTTTTTTTTTTAATTTTTTTTTCGAAAATTTTTGTATGGGCCAGCCGAGTCACCAGCCGGGGAGCCGAGGCCGAAGGCCGAGGCTCCGCGGCAAGCGAGGCCGGAGGCCGAGCTGCGTTTAAATCGAGGGCTGGGGGGGGCAGGAGCGAGGCCGAAGGCCGAGCTCCCCAGCCGCGCAAGCGAGGCCGAAGGCCGAAGCTTGCGCCCGCGAGGCCGAAGGCCGAGCTGCGTCCAGGCGAGGCCGAAGGCCGAGCTCCGTCTCGGGCGGTCCCAGTTGTGGTCCGAGTTTGTCTGAGTTTGTGCGAGTTTGTGCGAATTTGTGCGAGTTTGTGCGAATTTGTGCGAGTTTGTGCGAATTTGTGCGAGTTTGTGCGAATTTGTGCAAGTTTGTGCGAGTTTGTCCGAGTGTTTTAAAATCGTCGGTTGGGTCGGGGAGCGAGGCCGAAGGCCGAGCTCCAACCGTGTCACCAGCCGGGGAGCCGAGGCCGAAGGCCGAGGCTCCGCGGCAAGCGAGGCCGGAGGCCGAGCTGCGTTTAAATCGAGGGCTGGGGGGGGCAGGAGCGAGGCCGAAGGCCGAGCTCCCCAGCCGCGCAAGCGAGGCCGAAGGCCGAAGCTTGCGCCCGCGAGGCCGCAGGCCGAGCTGCGTCTAGGCGAGGCCGAAGGCCGAGCTCCGTCTCGTGCGGTCCCAGTTGTGATCCGAGTTTGTCCGAGTTTGTGCGAATTTGTGCGAGTTTGTGCGAGTTTGTGCGAATTTGTGCAAGTTTGTGCGAGTTTGTCCGAGTGTTTTAAAATCGTCGGTTGGGTCGGGGGAGCGAGGCCGAAGGCCGAGCTCCCCCCAACCGTGTCACCAGCCGGGGAGCCGAGGCCGAAGGCCGAGGCTCCGCGGCAAGCGAGGCCGGAGGCCGAGCTGCGTTTAAATCGAGGGCTGGGGGCAGGAGCGAGGCCGAAGGCCGAGCTCCCCCAGCCGCGGCAAGCGAGGCCGGAGGCCGAAGCTTGCGCCCGCGAGGCCGCAGGCCGAGCTGCGTCCAGGCGAGGCCGAAGGCCGAGCTCCGTCTCGTGCGAAAAGAATTGGGCGAGGCCGAAGGCCGAGCCATTTCATGGATGACGTGATGATGACAACTCATACCTCAAGTCACCAGCCGGGGAGCCGAGGCCGAAGGCCGAGGCTACCGCGGCAAGCGAGGCCGCAGGCCGAGCTGCGTATATGAATCCGAGAGGCGAGGCGAGGCCGGAGGCCGAGCCCTCCTCCAGCCGGGGTAAGACGAGGCCGAAGGCCGAGCTTGCGCCGCCAGCTAGGCCGTAGGCCGAGCTGCGTTTTAACAGCAAAGAGCAAAAGCCAGAGCAGCCTTTCGGCTCTTCACCTAATCCCAACCGACAACATTTCTTTGTAGATGACTTTTTCATAATTTCCCTAAAGATTTTTAACCTTTCGCAACTGCTTTTTTTTTAACTGCCCTGCACAGCACGCGAGGTGCTTGCACCTCGCGCAGCACGCGACATCTAGTTCGAACCAACCAAGCTGGAAGCGAGGCCGAAGGCCGAGCTTCCAGCTGGTTGGTTCCCCTATATATATATAGCTGCATTACCACTGACTCACTGACTGATTGACATAATTAGTTTGTTCTACGGAACTCACAACTGGGAAAAAGTAATGATGGGGAAGTGTGGAGGGAGGTGAGGAGGCACCGAGAAAAATACGAAAGTGGAACTTGGAGCAGTTCCAGACTGATAGGGGGTACTGCCCGCGGAAACCATAATAGATAGGTGGGGCGTGCTCGACCAAATGTCATAGAGGACCCTGGGCAACGACCACAGCCGGCGGTAGTCTATGGTTTTTTTGACTTTTTTTTTTTCTCCATACTAAATTTTGTTTTTTCATACAAACTTCATTGGGGATTTTGTGGGGGAAAATGGACTCATAGACTTTTACCGTCATAGACAATTTTTTATGTTGAGACCGTGGGACCCCAAACTGACAGGTTTTTTTTTTTTCGAAATTTTTTCGAAAGAGTTTTGTATGGGCCAGCCAAGTCACCAGCCGGGGAGCCGAGGCCGAAGGCCGAGGGCTCCACGCAGCAAGCGAGGCCGGAGGCCGAGCTGCGTTTAAATCGAGGGCTGGGGGCAGGAGCGAGGCCGAAGGCCGAGCTCCCCCCAGCCGCGCAAGCGAGGCCGGAGGCCGAAGCTTGCGCCCGCGAGGCCGCAGGCCGAGCTGCGTCCAGGCGAGGCCGAAGGCCGAGCTCCGTCTCGTGCGAAAAGAATTGGGCGAGGCCGAAGGCCGAGCCATTCATGGATGACGTGATGATGACAACTCATACCTCAAGTCACCAGCCGGGGAGCCGAGGCCGAAGGCCGAGGCTCCGCGGCAAGCGAGGCCGCAGGCCGAGCTGCGTATATGAATCCGAGAGGCGAGGCGAGGCCGGAGGCCGAGCCCACTCCTCCAGCCGGGGCAAGCGAGGCCGAAGGCCGAGCTTGCGCCGCCAGCGAGGCCGGTAGGCCGAGCGCGCCGCCAGCGAGGCAATAGGCCAGGCTTTGCGTTTTAACAGCAAAGAGCATAAGGCAAAGTACTCTTTCGGCTCTTCACCTAATCCCAACCGACAACATTTCTTTGTAGATGACTTTTTCATTATTTCCCAAACTTTTTTCATTCAAACATTCATGGATGACGTGTTGATGACAACTCATACCTCGAGTCACCAGCCGGGAAGCCGAGGCCGAAGGCCGAGGCTCTCGCGGCAAGCGAGGCCGCAGGCCGAGCTGCGTATATGAAGATCCGAGAGGCGAGGCGAGGCCGGAGGCCGAGCCCCTCCCTCCAGCCGGGGCAAGCGTGGCCGAAGGCCGAGCCGCGCCGCCAGCG
>CM031581.1:11900353-11936074 GCA_018467065.1 Ephestia elutella
TACATCCAAAACTACAGGGTGTAGGGATCTTAAATTTGGCATGTAGGTTCCTTAGGGAGTGTAGGGGAGCACTAAGAGAGGATTTTACGAAACTCCCACGGGAACAAAGTCCCAGGCCCATGCAAGTAATAACTATTAAAATTTTAAAATACAAGTTTACACTTAAAGTTTAAGTTTACTTGTGTGCAAATTAAGTATTTTTGTATTATATTGTTTACTTTGAGTAGGTACTAGTCTGGTCTATATAGAAGAAACATTAATCTGAATCATTGAAGTTTCTTTTTACACGTGTTAAAAATGTTTTTGTGGATGTGTTGTAGATCTTGGAGTTCCACTCCTATGAGAATTTTGGGATAATTTTATATCCTAAAATATTCCCCATTTATCTGGCTATATTATACAAAAATATTATTATTATTATTACTTTAAACACTGACTCAATTTGGCCGTAGCCAGCTTACTCAATTCAAGAGCAATACTATTATAATGACATACTTACTTTTAATGTCTTCATCTTTTCAGATCTTGAACAACAACAGCCTAAGAAAAACCCATTGGACTATCCTGATTATTTTCAAGTACATAATTTATTCACCGTTAAGGATTTGTTTGAGGCACGTGTCCATTTTGGACATAAAGAGGGCTCCTAAATGATTATATGCGCCCTTACATATATGGCTCTCGACAGGGTCATTTAATATTTGATTTGGATGCCACTGCGGAACATTTGCGCAAAGCATTGAATTTTACAGCTCATATTGCGTACAGGGGAGGCATAATTTGTTTTTTCAATAGGAATGCCTTGAATGCTCACCAGGTTGAAAAAACTGCACAAGAGTGTGGAGAGTACGCCCACACGAGGTTTTGGCGTGGTGGTATTTTTACAAATGCAAACCATCAGTTTGGTGCAGTAACACGTTTACCAGATTTGTGTATATTTCTAAATACCCAAAATAACGTTCTGAATCAGCACACAGCAGTCAGAGATAGTGCAAAAATGCTTATACCAACAATTGGAATCGTAGACAGCAATTGCAACCCAAATTTAATTACTTACCCTGTCCCAGGGAACGACGACACCCCAGTGGCCATAGAACTTTACTGTAAATTATTCAAAGAAGCTATACTACGTGGAAAAGCAGAGAGAATGAAATTTTTGCAAGAAAGTAATTAGTTCATGCCAAATAATATATCTTATAGTTAGTGTCACGATAATTGTCGTAATTTCTTTATTTTATCAAAAATAAATATACTTGATGAAACTTATGTCATTAACTTTAATATATTTTTTTGGAACTTAGCATTAATTCTGTTTATACAATATATTAGATAAATAAAATAGCTTTAACTGTATAATAAAGCTTTAATTTCATATCTCATTTACATATTTGAATCAAAATATATCACAAGTTCAGTGTTCATAGTTTACGTCATAGTATAACAATTATTAATAATATTTATATAATTATCGTATATTTAGGTACACTAGAGCTACATCACAATATAAATGAGTAGTAACATAAGAGGCTCTTAACATGGGCATTTAATATAAATTGCTTTGAATTGATTGCTGAGCAACACTTGGTCTTAGGGCTCTTGCAGACGAGCGACAATGACGAGTGCATCGGCGCGGTGACTGTCGCCGGCCGATCGTCACACATTGTCGCTCTCTGTTAAGATACTAGAGTAAAAAAAAATACCTATGCAATAATATTGTTTAAACTATGCAATTATTTCATCAACCTGTTTATAATCATTTTACTAAATTGATTTCTATTAACAAATAAAACGTACAAAACAAATAGGTACAATTTTTGAAAGTTAAAGCTATGACCTCTTATATACAAATTATATTCTACCTATGTATATAAAATATGGCAAATAAATGAAATACTTAGCTAAAGTTTACAATAGATTGACATCATTTTTTGTGAAAATAGCCCGCTGTGGCGGATTTACACGTTTTGCCCAAACATAAGTTGATATAATTTTTATACAGCATTTTTTTTGCAAAACAACTAAGTATTTAGTATGTTTTCATTGATATGTCCAACATAGAAATTTGTAAACCTACCAATGTAGTGCTTGTAGAGGAAGTATGTACAATCTATAATGTGGCTTAACCAAGGAGGACTTTCCGCATCATATGCGGGTGAGGGTTGAAGTCCATTTCACGGCTCTCCCAGCTGCCGGTGATGCAGCGAGAACTGCACAAGAACTGTAGCAGTGGAATGCGGTATTTACCGCAGAAGTCTACGAATTTTATATGCTCGACGCGATTGTCGAAAAACACTCCTGTAACAAAGTTTACAATCATCAAGTTTACATCTGTGTAAAGATCAACTAATCGATAACTACTGCTACTTATGACTGCTTCAAGCTATTTATGAGGTTAATTAACCATTCAATAACTCGTGGGTGGCTAAACCTTCTCCAAATACTATATTTTAAGGGCCCGTACTAGGCCAGATTGCTTCACATGATCGTCATACTAATATTATAAATGCGAAAGTTTGGATGTGAGTTTGTGAGTTTGTGAATTTGTGAGTTTGTGAGTTTGTGAGGATGTTTGTTACTCAATCACGCAAAATCTACTGGACGGATTTCTATGAAATTTGGTACAGAGTTAGATAATGACCTGGAATAGCACATAGGCTACTTTTTATCCCGGGAAAAAGCACTGTTCCCGTGGGAAATTCACGCGGGCGAAGCCGCGGGCAAAAGCTAGTAAATAAATAAATATAAATATATACGGACAAATCACACAGATTGAGTTAGCCCCAAAGTAAGTTCGGGACTTGTGTTATGGGATACTAACTCAACGATACTATATTTTATGACAAATACATATATAGATAAACATCCAAGACCCAGGCCAATCTGAAAAAGATCATTTTCCATCTTGACCTGACCGGAGATCGAACCCGGGACCTCCGGTGTGGCAGTCTGGCGTGATAACCGTTAGGCCACGGAGGTCGTCAAATCGTCGTCTGTAATATCTACATTAATGTAAAACTGAATGTAAAATTAAGATATAGCAAACTTCAGGACTAGCACGAGGGATTATGTTACTCAAAAACACGATTACATAAAAATTTTTCGATAGAAAAAAAATGCGAAGTTGCCTCCGAATCACCTATAATAATTAACACTTTAAACTGCTATTATTCAAGCAATACATTAAAATAAAGATTGAAAATTTTTGTATAAATTACTCTATAGATAAGGCAGGGATTATGTTTCTTACTTTTTTAAATATCTTTTTATAAAGCTTTTAAAAAAATAATACGTATAATTGCCCGCGCCGCCCGCGACCCCGCGAGCATTTATGTATTTAGAACGCGGCGGATTGGATGCGTGCGGGCGAACTGGGTAGCGGGGGCAAAACTTAGTTTTCGTTGGCCTAGTGCGGGCCCTTAAAGGTATTTGCCTTCGGATCTCTCTCTTTTTCGCTACAGGGCTAGTCTAGTGCACATCATTACTAGTGATGTGCCGTTCCTGTAATTTTCAAAGAAAAAGCGGAAAGTTTTTTGAAAATTTATCAGAAATATTCTCTAGAACGGTTTTCCTAAAAACCCGAGAAATTTTCAAGGGAAAAATTTTTCCTGAACAGGAAATTTCTCGGCAGCACATCACTACACAGGGCACATTGGGCATGTGTATGACGGGGATCCCCTATCATTCGCCTTCATAGCTGATCAATTTTTATTTTTGAAATAATGCTAAGTGAAAGTATGGCTACCAAAGTGTTGCTTTAGATCGACTGGAAAAACGTTTATCACCGTTGTTCAAATGGCAGTTGGTGACATTGATTTCATCTATAATTTTGCAAAAGCCACAAAATCACCTACTACTTGGGAGTCGCACCAGGTCAATCTCAAATAACACCCGCGATTAATTAGAATCAAACTCACCTTTGCACTTCGGATTGACGCAGCACTGTGCCGCGCTCAGATAGTACATCAGCGTGCTTGGCACGTCTCCCGGCTGTATGGGAATCTCGTGCAACTTGATGGTGCGTCCAGCCAGCTCCAGCAGCGACGGCGGCTGCAGAGTCATGTCTCGCACGAACCGCACCACTAGGGGATTGTCTCGGAGACTCAACTGAAAATTAATGCCAGTAAATCTTGTCAAACTTTGTTCTAAGTCAGTATTTACTACTTTTAGCTCGCTACCACCTGGATTTCTCATATTTTCCCTTTTTGCATTTAACGCTCATCAAAGCGGAGGTCTTGTGAGGTCGTCGCCGTTATTGCATTATTCCCACGGCTTGTTAGCGAAAGTGGAACTCTCTTAATTTGATTCGATCTTGCAAGTTCGATAATAAAACTCGCTTTGCCATCATCCTTCCTATACAATCTATTTATTTATTTATTTTTGTTCACAACAAATACATAGATAGGAAACATAAAATGTAGTAAAACTACTTATTTCTATGGAAATTTCTTCCAGTAGACCCGCCGAACGAAAAATGGGAAAAAAGAGGCATTGGATCTATTGTACACGTTCTCATACATTTGTAATTCTAAAACGTGTTCTAGTTTGAAGGTCACACACACCACATTCTGTACTTATGTAATAAATTGCGAGTGTGCCTTGTTTGGCAAGTGTATTAGGTAAAGGACTGATGTGCTCTGTGTGTGTTGTTAAATTTAATTAGGGGCGTCTTATACGGGAGTTCAAAAGGTGCGTGGATCCGGGCACAGGGATATAAGGGGGCACAAGCCGATTGCTTATTTTCTTATTTTTAATTTATCGTGATGCGTCATGAAATGACCCTGCCTCATCTATATTTGAAAAAGTATATAGCTTTCAAATTTATACATATAGGTATCTACTAAATACTTCACCAGTTCTACTCATATATTTCCCTATAGGTACTATTATCGCTTATTACTAGGTGGGAAAGTTATTATTACCTCAGTCAAGCATGTCAGCTTGATGATCTGCGTAGGCAAAGTCTTCAGCCTGTTCTTATGAATGAGCAGCGACCGTAACTGTTTCAGGTTAGCGATGCTAGCTGGTAACTGTTCGATATGGTTGTCACTTAGCACCAAGGCTTGAAGGCCGGTCAGTCGCCCCACAGAGTCGGGGACTTCTGTGATTTTGTTGCCGCCTACCGCTAATATCTGCAAACTGACAAACAAACATTCATCATTTCAGCCGCACGTAGTCCACTGTTGGACATAGGACTCCCCTTTTTCAGGTCCTTTCTCAGGTCATCTGACCACCTTGGCGGTAAGTGTTCGACGCTGCGCTTGCCGGTGCTTGGTCGTCATCGGTCCTTCGCGGAGAACCGATGGACAAACATTTTTATGTACAGATTTCATTTCACGTAATGATTATGTTTTGTAGCCATCAAAATTCTGAGGAAACTAAGATCCTCTTTGGGTCGCTGAACAAAGTATTTAATATAAGCTATCAAAATCACTAAAAATATGTTATTAATTATGTGAATTCTACGTATTGTTGATAACTAGAGCTTGCATTTGCGCCACTATCCTGTTCTTGATACCTAAGTAGGTAGGTAGTTTAATGTTTACGGCTGCCGCGTCTGCGTAAAAACACGAGATAAGGAGGTAAAATGTTCTCATTTAATTTTGATGATAAGTTTGATGACGTGGCAACGTGACTTTGACTTGCAGTCTTTCTTTTTATCCCCGGAATATACAAGAGCTTATCTATTTGTGATTGCGTAAAGATGGAACTAGTGGAATTGAAATGGATGGATGATGTTACTTATGATGATGATGTACAATTGGAACCATGCCTACTTGCAACCAAATCAGTCAAAATAATGTGATTCGTGACTTCGCCGCAAATGATAACTACTCTAACTTTTGCATTTGTATATTTATATTAGGAAATAGGGTTAGATATTTAGATGGATATATGGGATGGGACAAAGGACACAAATTTTGCAAATTATTTTATTAACTTGAAGATGTGATAATGTCAAGTTTTAGGTCGAAACTTGTTAAGCTAATAAGAAGTTAAATAAATCAAATGGTTTTCTTTGATTAAACTAATCGGTGTACCGCAGGGTACTTCTACCGGACCATTCATGAATATTTAATAATTTTGTAGGAAAAGCAAAGGAAAAAGTTACATTCTTCAAGTCTTCATTTTAAATTGCTTATCCGGATTCCAAATAATATTTTATTTAAGCCTAATCTGCACTGCCGCTGCACAAGTGCACACGTTTTGGTCTGTAGAAAATCTTGACGAAACTTCGCTTATAAATTAAAATCTACATACTTTAGTACTTAGAATGAATACGTAAGTGTAGGTTACAAATTAGATTTACACCTTACCCAGGTAATCTATTTTGTTACCCACAATTACTGTGTTGAAACTATGATTTGGTAGTCGGTATTTAGTTATGTCCGGCTTGCTATATTGCGCTTCCGGAAGCTGATTATATGTAGACTGTTCCAAAAACTTATCGATATGAGTGATCTAATAATGATGTAAGTAGGTAGGTAGTAGGTACTGAATGTTATTCTAATAATGTTCTGAATACATGCCTAATGGGGAAACCTACGTAACACAATAGTTGATTGTGTGCTAGTGTTAAATGAAGAAGACAATAATGACAAAGCACTTCAATTTTTTTGTAGCTGTAATGCGCACATAACTAAGATAACAATATTTATATCATTTTTGCAAATATCAATAGCTCCATGCATAATGATTTGCCTATTATTGCTGTCATTAAAGTTCCTTAGAATTAGAACCTACCTACCGGACTACAAAGTAAGTAAGTAATATAGACAGCAACATACATAAGCGTGAGTAGATAGATTATCATTAGACAATGTACTATATTTATACAAACATTTGATATTATGATATGATAATGCAAAACAAAGATGTTATGTTTCAAACCCGCTGCGGCGCGGCGTCCAATCTATATCGTCCTTATTATAAAAGTGTACAGTACATGCATATGTAAGGAAGGAATCATTATGCAATAGGATTTTAGACTATTGATATAATATTGATAATTTTAATTCAGAATGAAAGAATACTCAAGTTTTAATTACCTGTTTAACTTCCATATATCCTTTGGTATATTGACTATGTTGTTCCCACCAAGATACAGATACTTCAGTGAAGTTAATTCTAATACTTGTTCTGGAAAAAAGTTCAGCTGGTTTCCACTCAAATTTAGTTCTTTTAGTGTACTTTTCCCCGCATAAAAACATTTTGGCAAAGATTCATTCGTCAACTGATTGTGCTTCGCTATCAGGGACGTCAGAGGGCAATTTTTCAGCACATCTGGGAGCACGGTTAACCTGTTATTGCTGATATCCAAAATCTTCAAATTGCAGAACCTGTTGATTTCTTCTGGAATGATCTTTATTTGGTTGTTATACAGCAGCACAGTTTCATAATTTTGTGCGCAATTCTTCTCATCAACAATGCCTTGTAGTTCCAATGATAAGTGGTTCGAGTCCAGTAACTTATAAGATAGATCGAGCGTTTTTTGTTCTCTGCTATCGCTATCGCAGCTGTCGGATGTGTAGCACTCCATAGTGATATCAATGTACTGTCGAGTCTAGACAATTCAAAAATTTTTTAACAATAAATTACATTATCAGGGAGTTGTTTACGCCGCGGAGCGACACGGCCGCTCTAACGCCAGCGCACGCGCAACTAACTTAACTTGGTAACAGACAGGGCAGGGCAGGGTGCTTCGCCTAGGTTCACGTTCACGACTCTATCTCGTCACGAGCCACAGTCACTCGCTTCACTTTGTGTAGTCATCTAAAAAGTTGATAAGACCTACGTATCGTATAATCAGTCAAACACATGCAGCCGATACAGCTTCTATAACTTATAGTGGTCGTTTTGATTTGAAATGCTAGTAGTTTGTAGCTTTGAGATGAATAATACTATACAATTTAAAATCTGACTTGAAAAGTCGAAAAAGATCATGTGTCATTGAATATTCGTAAAACTTCTAGTCTTCTAGTAGGTATCACCACACCAGCGTACGATTGTTCCATGGGATTGTTCCTAGACAAGACAGACATATTTTATGACTTATCACATAAATGTATCCTAAATTTTACGATTCCATGTCTAGAATATAATAACTAAATTTTTGCACGAAAAGCAGGACACACATGTCGGCCTAGGCTTACATTTATGTCGTCCTCTTAGCAGCCATTTCATCTTAATTTTCCATAAAAGATTGCTATTTTTAGATCTGTTGACTTAGGCCTAAAGTTTTTTTTATTAATTTATTGGTAGGATATTTTAATGTTGTAAGTAATGCAGTTAAAGAAATAAATAAGTATGTATGATAATTAAAACTCCCCCGCCTTTTGCCCAGGGCAGGTGCCTATTTTTGCCCTTGCATAAATACGCTCCTATTGTGAACCAATGTATTTGTACGATGGGCCGCCGAGAAACTCCCTGTTCCCGTAAAATTTCTTCCTTTGAAAATTTCCGAAAATTCTCGTGAATTTCTCGGGTTTTAGGAGTATTTTCCGTTCTCGAGAATAAACATGTACTTATATAAATAAAAATAGAGTTTGGAAACCAATTCAATTGTATTAATCAACCAAACCTGCCTCAATGTTTATATTTTTGTACCTACCTACTCATATCAAATTTACTTTACATATTTAACCAGAACCCGATGAATAAAGTAAGTAAGATATTGTCGTGTATAAAAAATAAAGAAAAATAAAAAGTGTATTGTTGTGGGGTGTGCGCAGGGGTCCCCAACTATTTGAAGCGAAGACGGGCCATATCCCTGCGCAGTGCGATTATACACGAACAATTACTTTAGAGAGAGCCGGATATAGTGCTCAGGATAGAGCCTCGTACTTTTGAAGTACAAGGACCTCTTGTCTAGTAAGCCTTAGGTCCTGGGAGTCATGGGCAGGGTGATATCATTAATACAATATGGTTGGGATAGAATATAGCATTTTATTCCATAAACACACTAGCCGCTGAGGGCGGGCACATGTTATACTAATACCAAAATCTGATAAGTCTTTGCCGCAATTAAAAGTTAAAATTAACATAAACCAAATATAAGGTACCTGGCCAGGTCCGTACACAAACGTCTGTGCGCACTTAGAACGTCGTTCCGTTCACCGTTATGATCCGTTGGGTTCGAGCACTGGCGCTGGTCGCGGCATCAAAGAGGCACGGCGCTCCTGCGACGCTCCGTTGTATGCGAGATAGTAGACGCTGGCTGGACCTTCCGAGGTTTGCGCTGAGCCATTACAGGGACATCGGATCGGGGGCGGCGATGCGGCCTTCGGAAATAAGGTTAGGATCCGTGTGTTGCACTTTGGGGTCGCCGACGACGGGGCCTGCACCGTGGCATGCGGTCCACGGTCCGGGAGAACCGCACCCTCTGCTGATGGGAGGACACTCCAGGAAGCGCCAATTCATACGGCCGGGCGGGCACGTGGATATCAACAGCTCATCCTCCTGACAACTTCGTGGCGGCAAGTATCCCCTGTGTCCTTGCGCGTATCGCGGATTTTAAAGCTAAAGGTTAAACTATAGTCCCATGACGGGGTGCCGAGGGCGGCGAAAGTGAAAAAACCCAAAAATTTAATAATTGCTCAAACCATGTTACATGTCGTGGCGGCCTTCCAGGGAGAGAGAGATCCTCCACTTGATTTGACATTCCGCCTCGTCGCGTTCCATTTCGCCCAATTCGGACGCACGTCAAACCAACTTTTAAACATTCTTTAAAAGAACTAATGTTTAAATAAGGTATTTATTCGTTGAATATTATAACAATCTAAGTCGACGATATTAAAGGAGAATAATTAAAATTCTACAACAATCCAGCCATGATTTCTTATTTGTTTATGATAAGAAAGGTTGGTTAGGAACTGATACGGAACGTGTGTCACCAGCTGTCAATGTCAGACGTCCAACTCTGCAGATTCCGTTGACAGTCTAATTTAATCATAGAATGTTTTGTTATGAATGTTTAGTTTTTGATATAATTCCGCAAGTACACAAAATCGCGTCGAGTTATTGCTACCAATGGTTTCGGCGTGACTCAAAGAACGTTTTGATGTGCGGGTCTCCCTGTCTTCCTATCAAGTATTGTAAAAACAACATATGAAATTTGTGTACCGGTGTTTCACTTTCCAATTCAATTTGTCTGGAAACTAATGGATTTGAATGCCTGCTATTGTAGTGAGTCGAGAGCCTATCATGCAGGTAATACGCCACAGGAATAATATCCCAATATATCAACTAATTCACCTAAAATATAGCATGCAAGGTTGACCAGTTAGGAGTTCAAAATAATTCTGTAGTTATCACTACAATACCCCCTTTTCGGCAAAGAGGTTAAGTCGTACTTAGCCGAAACAGCCGGGGTAACCGGAGAAAACACTCACCTATTCTACGGCAATATATTTCTAAATATAAAACTATCAGCTATATATGAAACTAACTCATGCTATTTCATATATTAAACTAAATGTATGTTCTAGAGTTCTAAAACTAACTCAATTTATGTTGAGTGTCAGGAATACAGCGTCTGGCCAGACCGCTGCAATTCCCCTGCATTAAAAAATCGTACTTGGATTTCTAATGAGATAATCGCAAGTAGCATACTAATAATAAAGAATTATCTAAAGTAATATAGTTCTTACTTATGTATAATAGGAAAAACTATTTGAAATTTAATTAAAGTATAGTAATCTAGCATTCCTACATAATTTACTAGTTAGTAATTAAATTGTAAACCTAATAAAGTCTTTAAACTAATGGAGAGTTTCACATAAATTGAAGTTTAAAATGTACAGCCGTTGGGCTGACATTGTATAAGGGAAAAAACTTATTTTCCTTTTTTTCTCAAAAATTAAGGAGTATTAATCCATATCCTTATATTTACTCTGGCGCCTAGAGTGTGTAGTTACAAAAGAAATTGGTTTTTATGAAAACGCATGACAAAAAAATTTCACATGTGAGTCGTGTCATATGTGAAAAATGAGGCCTCTAATTGGTTATACCAATCCAAAATAACAAAGTTCAAGATAAGAAAGTTGCTAGCTAGGGGACACACCTTGTGAGACTTTTATTATGTCCTTGACATGATATTTTCCAACTTTACCGGTTTCTATCTCCTGAAGGTCGTAAACAACATCCGAATGCTTCCTGACAACTTTACATTTCACAAAGCGCGGTGCTAGTTTAGCGGAGAAAAAGTGAGCTGCGTTTGATTGTACAAAGTTACGCCTCCATACGATATCACCTACGCTTAACCGAAGTTGTTTACGGCGTAGGTTGTATCGTCCCGCGTTTTGTTTGTACGCTTTGGTCAATGCATCGGTAACTTTTTGGAAGATGTCTGCCATCTCATTGAGAGCCGTGGCTTTTTCGGAACGACTGGACATTTGAAGGTCATCTAACGAATTTGGAATGCCGCCTCTTACTGAATGCAACATGCCATCCGTCATCATCTCCCGACCTTTAGCCAATAAAAATGGTGTGTGCCCAGTGGCAACATTGATAGTGCTATTTAAAGATAGCTGGATTTGAGGTAGGTACTTAGACCAGTTTCTTTGATCTTCTCCTACTAAAATAGCTAGGCAGGTTTCTATAGTTTGGTTAAAACGTTCCACAGTGTTGGACTGAGGCGCGTAGTACGCATTGTAAAATATTTTTGGTATCGAATGGCTCGCACAAAAATCTTTAAATTGTTTGCTCTGAAATACAGTTGCATTGTCGCAAATTATAACACAAGGAATTCCCTCTTTATATAGGATTTCCTGTTCAATAAATGATGTTATTGTTTTGGCTGTAGCGGTTCTAAGTGGGTGAATCCAACAATATTTAGTAAATATATCAACTATGGACAGTATGTAGATGTGACCAGAATAAGATTTTACTAATGGACCAATTAGGTCAATGGACAAAGTATGCATCGGTTTGTTGACACATTTCTGGTTTGTCATGTGTCCATGTGGAGGTTGGTTGGAGTGTTTATAAGCTTTACACTTCTCACACGTGGCCACATAATTCTTCACCTCTTCATACATGCCTTTCCAATAATAATTTTCTTTAATTTTAGACAAAGTTTTAAATGTACCAGGATGGACTGCATGTTTTTCATGATTCTCTTTGATGCATTCCTGTACTAGTTCTCTAGGTAATACAATTTTCCAATCGTTATCCGATTGTAGATTTGAATTTGGTTTGGAATATCTGAATAACACTTTATCTTTAATTTGATAATTTCTATGATACGTCGGGTTTAACTGAACGTTTCTAAACAACGTATTATACCAATCATCTTTAGAATTGCAACCGCCATCAAATATAACTGCCTCAATACGGGACAGTACGTCTGGTACTACGTGCATAGAACCTTTTTTATGCCTAATTTCAAAATCAAAACAAGATAATTGCATTGCCCATCGTGCTAATCGACCTGATGGGTTGGTTAATGTCTTGAGCCATTTCAAAGACATATGATCTGTCACTACTATAAAACGACTCCCTTCTATATAAGGTCTAAAGTGGTTTATTGAATCCACTAGGGCGAGTAATTCGCGTTCGGTTGTGCTGTAATTTCGTTCTGTTTTCGAAAGCAACCTGGAATAAAAAGCTATAGGGTGTTCTATACCATCGATTTCTTGGACAAGCATCGCTACCAATACCGACGCTTGATGCGTCTGAATGAATTTGAAACGGTTTGGAAAAATCGGGGCAAGCGAGCACGGGAGCCTGAGTCAGAGCTTCTTTGAGCGCTAAGAAAGACCTTTCTGCTTCTTCTGACCAGTCTACCGTATCTCTGCCTTTTTCTTGCCTATCAGAACCGTCATTGGTGCTATAATAGTTGAAAAATTTGCTACGAATCTTCGGTAGTACGAACAAAGCCCTATAAACGCTCGCAATTGCTTAGCGGTTGTGGGACGTGGAAAATTTCTGATACACTCTAGTTTTTGTGGATCTGTCAATAAACCTTGTGAGCCGACTACGTAGCCTAAATATTTGAGTTCAGACTTACAAAACTCACATTTACTAAAATTTATAGTTAAACCTGCCTTGCTTAAAGCTTCAAAAACCTCGTTTAAAATGGCGATATGCTCTTCGAACGAGCTAGTGGCTATGAGAAGGTCATCACAGTAAGCGAATATCTTCTCACCAAATTTGTGATGGAAAAGAGAATCAACCAATCGCTGTAATTCGCAGCCAGCGTTCGATATGCCGAACGGGACACGTTTAAATTCAAACAAACCACGATTGGGTACCACGAATGCGGATTTTTGGCATGATGTGCCGGAACCGTCTTCATTATCAGTATCGCATAATGACATTTGCCAGTAGGCTGCTGATAAATCAATGGAACTTAAATAACGAGTACCACGCAAATTATCTAAAATTGAACTGATATATGGCACAGGATATGAGTCTTTAATTGTGACGTCATTAAGTTTCCTAGCGTCTAAGCAAAATCTCCATGAACCATCTTTTTTGGGGTCATGACAACGGGGTTTGACCATGGGGATTTAGATGGTGCTATTACACCAAGTTGAAGCATCCGGTCTACTTCTTCATTTAAGGCTTTTTAATTTGACCGGTGACAGAGGGTAATACCTTTGTTTTATTGGTTGCCCCGTTGTTTTGATCCTATGCTCAACTAGAGATGTCCTACCTAGGCCTCGCTCCTCTGTACTAATAGATTTAAACTTTTGTATAACTTTGTCTAGTTGGACTGACTCTAGGGGAGAGAGGTCATGTTTTGGTACTATGGTGCATATTGTTTTATTCGGTTCCGGCCTGACAACTGGTTGTCCATATGAAATATTTAAATCCTCTAAACTTGGTAATTGTATTAAATCTAACGTTATAATAGAATCCATGCCAAAAATAAAATTGTTAGAAATTGCTGGGATTACCATAAACATAATATTATAAGTATTACCTCTGAAATTGACTGGTAGCAGGATTTTACCTTTTACCTCAACAACAGAACGGTTTGCACAAGTTGCTGTGGAAGAATAATCCAATAATTTAAGTCCTAGGCTCAAAAAATGTTTATGATAATTGTTTCCTATTATACTAAAATTAGCACCAGAATCCATTAAACCTGTGTAAGGTTTCCCTTTAATTTTAAAATCTATAAAAATTCTATTGTCACTGTTGACTGTTTCTATACCAGGAGTCACAGCGCCTAAGTATGGCATATTTGATATTTTTTGTGTGGCTCCTGGTCTAACTAGTTTTTTTTACTATTGTTTGTTTCCGGTGATGATACATCCCTATCTCCATCATTACATTTAGAGCAAGTGCTTGTTAGCACGCCTTTTTGACCACACCGGAAACAGACAATGCCTGGTATAGTGCGACATTGTTTATATGAATGCCCAAATTTTTTACATTTGTTACAAATTAATTTATTTTCTAATTGTTTATTGTTAATGTTTCTATTATAATTTTGTTTATGTTTATTATCATTAAAGTTTGTTGTATTGTGTAATTTAACTGTATTTATTTGTTTTGATTGTTTTGAATTTTTGGAATCGCTAGCTGTGTTAGTGAAACCTGAGTATGCCTCAAAACGTTTGCCAATATTAATAAGATTCTGGATACTATTAGAATTGTCAACAGCCACTAAGTGTCCATATGATGGTAAAATGTTGTGTTTTATTATTTCTAATAAAGTTGTTTCTGTTAATTTGTTTGTTAGCCGCGCATTCATGGTTTGCATTTCCAAAATATAAAAGTGTAAGGATTGGCCTGACGATTGTCGATGTTCACGGATTGACTTTTTCTAATTTAAAGTCATTATCAATTGCCGTGAAAAATGACTTAAAATTATCTTCTAATTCTGACAATGTAGAAATTCCATCACGTATATGTCTGTAATAATCTAAAGCTTTGCCACTAAGTAAGTCAGAAAAACATTTCAGTACTTTCTGTTCTGAAGTATTTCGACTACGCCTAAAATCATCAATTCGAAGGAAAAAATCTGTGACGTCTGAGTCACCAGAAAATTTTAAATTCCACGACCTCAAATGGTCCTCCTTTAATATGTGAATAACGCGTTCATCATCTTCCCTAGCCTCCGTAACATAGGTAGTCCTACTCATTGAGTTGGCTTGGCGTACTAAACCGGGAGCTCCTAGTTGAGACAATGTGGGTTGTAACGCTTTAAGTGTGGAAGGGCCGGGTGGGTGGGTGTCAATTGCACCTCCCCGTGGTCGTGTATTAACAAATGAGGAAGTAGTAGTGGTAGGTGGTTTGTTTTCCTCCCCACTTACTTCATGATATTGCTCTTCCCTTTCGCCGTCCGACATGTTGGCAAGAATGTGAGGTTATATGTGTCAGGGTATGTAATGGATTATAATAATTGATAAATTTCTAAATATATACAGGTTACTCCCTGTCAATAAATATAAATTAGCTCTCAAATTGAGATTAAATAGGAATTATGGCTGAGCGCTATGCTTTCTATTCATAGCGAAGCCCAAATAAAATATTAATTATTATATTATTAATTATAATATTATTTAGTAATATTATAATAATTACTATGAATTGTATTAAATGTATGCTTACAACCCTGTCGCATATAAAACTAACAAACACTAAAGTATAATAACTTTACAGTCAATGATATCACCAAAATTTCAAAATAACAAGTGAGCGAGTTCAAAAAATTTAAAAACTATTTTTTAGAAGAAACTGCCACTCTCACAGGACTCAAAGGCTCAAAAATATAGTAGTTCGGGCGCCATTGTCGTGTATAAAAAATAAAGAAAAATAAAAAGTGTATTGTTGTGGGGTGTGCGCAGGGGTCCCCAACTATTTGAAGCGAAGACGGGCCATATCCCTGCGCAGTGCGATTATACACGAACAATTACTTTAGAGAGAGCCGGATATAGTGCTCAGGATAGAGCCTCGTACTTTTGAAGTACAAGGACCTCTTGTCTAGTAAGCCTTAGGTCCTGGGAGTCATGGGCAGGGTGATATCATTAATACAATATGGTTGGGATAGAATATAGCATTTTATTCCATAAACACACTAGCCGCTGAGGGCGGGCACATGTTATACTAATACCAAAATCTGATAAGTCTTTGCCGCAATTAAAAGTTAAAATTAACATAAACCAAATATAAGGTACCTGGCCAGGTCCGTACACAAACGTCTGTGCGCACTTAGAACGTCGTTCCGTTCACCGTTATGATCCGTTGGGTTCGAGCACTGGCGCTGGTCGCGGCATCAAAGAGGCACGGCGCTCCTGCGACGCTCCGTTGTATGCGAGATAGTAGACGCTGGCTGGACCTTCCGAGGTTTGCGCTGAGCCATTACAGGGACATCGGATCGGGGGCGGCGATGCGGCCTTCGGAAATAAGGTTAGGATCCGTGTGTTGCACTTTGGGGTCGCCGACGACGGGGCCTGCACCGTGGCATGCGGTCCACGGTCCGGGAGAACCGCACCCTCTGCTGATGGGAGGACACTCCAGGAAGCGCCAATTCATACGGCCGGGCGGGCACGTGGATATCAACAGCTCATCCTCCTGACAACTTCGTGGCGGCAAGTATCCCCTGTGTCCTTGCGCGTATCGCGGATTTTAAAGCTAAAGGTTAAACTATAGTCCCATGACGGGGTGCCGAGGGCGGCGAAAGTGAAAAAACCCCAAAAAATTAATAATTGCTCAAACCATGTTACATGTCGTGGCGGCCTTCCAGGGAGAGAGAGATCCCTCCACTTGATTTGACATTCCGCCTCGTCGCGTTCCATTTCGCCCAATTCGGACGCACGTCAAACCAACTTTTAAACATTCTTTAAAAGAACTAATGTTTAAATAAGGTATTTATTCGTTGAATATTATAACAATCTAAGTCGACGATATTAAAGGAGAATAATTAAAATTCTACAACAATCCAGCCATGATTTCTTATTTGTTTATGATAAGAAAGGTTGGTTAGGAACTGATACGGAACGTGTGTCACCAGCTGTCAATGTCAGACGTCCAACTCTGCAGATTCCGTTGACAGTCTAATTTAATCATAGAATGTTTTGTTATGAATGTTTAGTTTTTGATATAATTCCGCAAGTACACAAAATCGCGTCGAGTTATTGCTACCAATGGTTTCGGCGTGACTCAAAGAACGTTTTGATGTGCGGGTCTCCCTGTCTTCCTATCAAGTATTGTAAAAACAACATATGAAATTTGTGTACCGGTGTTTCACTTTCCAATTCAATTTGTCTGGAAACTAATGGATTTGAATGCCTGCTATTGTAGTGAGTCGAGAGCCTATCATGCAGGTAATACGCCACAGGAATAATATCCCAATATATCAACTAATTCACCTAAAATATAGCATGCAAGGTTGACCAGTTAGGAGTTCAAAATAATTCTGTAGTTATCACTACAATATTTAACTATTTGTGTATGCCACAGACTTTAATACCTACTCTTTAATAGTAGGTAGGTGATGTATCTCCTTTATGCAGTTGTAGGAGATTAAAAGAGGCTAATGTTTATCTCAGCCACAAAAAACAAGTAAAAGTAGTTGTGCCACGACACGAGGCTTCGCTCTCATGAGAATATTTGTATTCTGAATAGCCTTTTTTGCCTTCCTCGTGAATATGGCTAACAAACACAGGAAGATTTTTTCAAATCGGACCGGTACTTTAGCACTTAAAGAGATTAGCGCGTTCATTCAAACAAACAACTCTTTGCTTTATCATTTCCGTTATCGCACTCGCTAATAGATGGCGCTTCTATGTCCGGGGCGGGCTAAAAAAAAATTTACTTCTGTGGCGACAACACAGAAATATTTTTTTTTATATAAAATGTCTGTGGCATAAGGTACTTATTACTTCCATGGTCTGTGGCGACCACAGAAATATTTTTTTTTTTAAGTGGCGACAAGACCTTGGACAAGACACGCCACTACGTTTGTTATCTAAACGCCATTTTAGAATAGGAAATTTTAAATAGCTTAGATTTAGTTCAATAACAATAGTTCGCTTTTCTTACCACGCGCCAAAAGTATCTTGTCGCAATAAGTTCTTATTTTTCCATGGTCGCACCAAGTCGCACACACACGGACGGAACTCTTTGTTTTTAATTGATCGGGGCAAAGAAGTTCAACCACGTTGAGATAAGACTTCATTGATTGAACTAACATGTGAAAATGGCCTTATTGGCCTGTTTTACCGACAAAACCTTTAAAAAGAAAAAAATAAACTAGATGGCGTTGTGAAGCGTTCGTGTGACGTCATCTTCGTGGAGTGATCGAAGGTCCGAATCGCCGCCGAACACTGCCGAATGAGCGAGCGAGTCAAGTCAAGAAGGAAGGCGAAGAAACTAAAATCTGTCGTTCACTTTTAGTGATGTAAATTTTGAAAATTTAACAAAATGATATTGTAAAACCGCAATAAGACAGTCTTATTTTCATTTTAATTGTATCTTAGTGATATTGTTTTGACTACTATAACTCTAACTTTATATATAACGTTGGATAAGTGAGAGAGTTCAGTGCGAGTGCAAGGGTGGTAACGAGAAATGTGAAGTATCTATGAAGTTCAGGATTCTAAGGCCGTTTATTTTATACCTATAATAATGAGCGGACGCCCTAGGACCACGTCATTCGCCGAGGGCAGCAAATCCGTTCGAAAGACATTCGATAATCAGCCACAAAAACCACCACTTGGAGGCGTAAAAATTAGCAGTAAGTACATCCACCTAACCATTCTTTTGTCGGCCATCGTGATTTCTTTACGCCTGTGACGTATTTCATTACTGACAATTTCAAATATGGCTGCAAACTACGTTACAAATCTGTTAAAATACGTGTAACTTGCCATAACCCTTGAATTAATCAATATCGGTAACATTTTACGTCCATAGCGTTTCAAAAATGGCCACAGGTTTTACTCTGGTTTTGCCACATATGCCTTCCCGTATGACAGTTTTCACGTCAAATTACCAAAATTCAAAGTAATGCGTATGTGCCTCAACGTAAAAATGTGATGTAAAATACTAGGTAATTAAATGGATCAATTTATTATCCGAATGTATCCTACCTAACCTTTGACTTCATCCATCCTGACTATTGTCTGTCTGTATAAATCAATTGGGTAATTTTCGATTATTTGAGGTTATTTTAATATGACGTAATAAAACTAGGATCAATTAGCTAATTAAAAATCATTAATCTAATTAACATGATTTATTCCACATAACCTAGTTTTTAAACTTACCTACTTACATAAATTACTTTATAAATTACTTTATTTTTTTATTACTTTGGCTGACACTTTACAGTAATTAAGTAGGTAGGTACCTATATTGATTTAAACTAATTAATTGCTACCAAGATGACCTTGCTTCATATAGGATTATAAGATTCCAATAAGTGTAAGCATATTCAATCTAAGGGGGCAAATGGATATCGAAAAAAAAAACTGGCTGTTGAATTTTTTACATTCTGGCCAATTTTATTGCAATAGTGTTTTCCTTCAATGATCAAAATCACACTCTGAAGTGTTCCGATTGTAAAACTGTTGTTATCTAGAATGCTGTGATTGAAGGATTAACATCATGAAAACAAAAACGCGAATGCCAAATAGCGAATAGGTGTGGTTAATTTATGAAATTATGGTTTTAGAACAAGTGGACAAATCAGTGCGCTAGGTGTGTTCTATCTCATATCATTTGATGGTTTTACACATTGGCATTTGGCACATTTAACAATTTCTTGACTCTTTACAATTGTTATCCAACTAACAAAAACTGTAGGTACTTCTTATGTGGTCAGCTGTTTCTTTTGTTTTGTCATTGTTAAATTTAAGAAATTGAGGATGTTAAAAGCTCTGTAGAGAACATAATATTTCTCTAAACCATTAGGTATTTGTGTGGGTCTAAATATTAATAACAAGAATGAGAATTTGTGACCCATTAAAAGAGTTAAAAGTAGGCAAGTAATCTTGCTCAGCATTCTTTAACAAAATTTTAAAAATCTTTGTAACACCTACCTCTGCTCTTAAATGTTAATTTTTTTTTAATGACCATTTATTTACTTATCATGTAACAATTGCATGACATAGACCCTTAATTTTTACAAAGTGAAGATATTATTTAGTATATTTAGTCCAGTTGTCACCTTAATACCCACCTATTTTATTTATGGGTGCTCTCATTTTTCTAAAGCTTAATGAACTGAACTCAAATGCTTGACAGGCTCTGTTCTAATATTAGTACTTCTATAAATATCACCTTAATTTTCCTTTATGTGTAGGTATATTACTCACCCATCCGATTACACATATCATTTTCATTGTAGTACACTGTTGGGATGCAATCAAACATAAATTAGTTGTTGTACCCATTCCACTTTTTTTTAAGACATTAACAACGAACGAATATACCATAGAAAAATAACTCCCATACAATGATCGCTTTTAACTCGGTACCTTTACGCAAACAGATGAACTGCAATAATTATATGAACACACACATTCTCATCGACCATACTTCAACGCTGTTGGTCGTCTGTGTCGGCCGATTTGATGAATCAGGTGATTAGCTGGCACGCGCTCTGCGGCGATAATGGCGGCGATGTTAGAGGAACGAGGAATGGATGGTTTTATGTAACACTAGCTTTTGCCCGCGGCTTCGCCCGCGTGAATTTCCCACGGGAACAGTGCTTTTTCCCGGGATAAAAAGTAGCCTATGTGCTATTCCAGGTCATTATCTACCTCTGTACCAAATTTCATCGAAATCCGTCCAGTAGATTTTGCGTGATTGAGTAACAAACATCCTCACAAACTCACAAATTCACAAACTCACATCCAAACATTCGCATTTATAATATTAGTATGGATTAGTCTAAAATAAGTAAACATGTATTTGATAACGTATTTATTTATATTATTCTCTAAAATATTTGTATTTGTAATACTTATTTTGAAGACCTTAGCATAATAACAATAATCAAAGTAAAAAAAAAACAATTATTTTTTCTAGTACACTATGTAAAGTTACGCTTTACTTTACTTTATTTAAATCTTGGATACATATTGCATAACATTTTCCCCTAGTATTCAAAATGTTTTAAATAAAATATTAATATACTTACTTATGAAAGGTAATTCCGCTGTTCGTCATATCTGTGTGACTTCTACACCACTCTACGACACAAGATGGCATATTTTTGCTAATTAAACTTGCGAAATTACTCGATGATACATACAGTTGACACTTATGCGTTAGGTACAAGTACAACCGTCGAACTCGCTGCGCCACGGCGAACTGAGGCGAAGTGAGGTGGCTATTTTACGCCCCGCCCACCAAGGTTGCTATTGCGTGGAACCATTTTTTTGGCGTTGTTAGAGTTCTATGGTATATTAGTTCGTTGGACATTAAGTATCAAGCTGTATAGAATTTCATAGAAAGAATATAGGGCAATAATATTATTATCTAGTAAACACATAAAATAAAAATTACAATACAATTAATTGCTACACCAGAAATGTACCCAAAGGGTAAAAACAGTCCCTATTAATTTTCCTCCATTGTCTGTCTGTTAATGTTTCGGATTTTGATATCTTTAAAACCATGATGGGTAGACACACGTGGAAACTGTTCCTGTGAGAAATTAACGCGGACGAAGCCGCGGGCAACAGCTAGTGATATCATAAATGCGACAGTGAGTTTGTTGTTGACCTCTACCTACATGCTACTTCTACTGAACCTATCTTTCTGAAATTTCGCATAAACATAGTCAGGAGTACTGAGAGCCATAAGGTACTTATTATTCCAAAATTCCCACGGGAGCGGAGCCCCTGGACGCAGCTAATTTCCTATAAATAATGCTTGGTGGTTACAGAGATTAGCATCTTTCAACTTCAAATTTAGTTCAGGGCTTTAAAAAGAAGTATGCTTAGTTATTGTCCTTTTGAAACATTTGACATTTATTAATAAAGACAAAGAGTTGAAATCGCTAAAGTTAGGGGCACACTATCTCTGTTCCAGTTTTGCCTGCCATTTAATTTAGAACTTGGATGTTGAGTGTAACCACAGTTATCAACTAACCTCAACCATTGTCTAGTTTAACAAATAATATTTTGATAATGATACTCACTTTAATAAAATGTGCTATTTTATTAAAGTACATCATCATCAAAATATTATTTACCTATCATCATCATCATCAAATTTAAGAGCGAGGCTCTTGTCGGTGGAGTTCCTTTCATTTTTCTCTCTCCATTGCCAACTGTTTTACTTCTTGATACGACCCGACGCTCACTTTTTCCTTTATTTGCCTCATGTAGCCTTGTCTTGGTCTTCCTGGGCCCCTTCTTCCTTTTACTTTTCCTTCTATAATATTTACCTATATTAACATAATAAACACAGTATAACAAAATGGAATAATAAAAATACAATGTACTTAATAACTATTTATTTTTGGATTTTTTGAGCATCTCAGATGCAATTAGTACTAAAGTACTCTCATATACATATATAAAGACCTGGTTGCGGGTTCAAATCCTGCTCGCATGGAATTTTTTCACCATATCTAATTTATATATGAGAGTACTTTACTTACTAACTAACTTAAATAATAAAGGTTTTGCCCCCAGCTTCGCTGACTGAATTTAGTTTTGCCCATTTCATCCCCAAAATTACTTCTTAGTGCCCACATTCTCTAAAGAACCTTTCCAAAATTTCAGGATTCTACTTGTTTGAATTTTGTTTATTTGAATTATTTACTTAGTAGACCTTTAAAATCGAATATATGAGTAGGTACATAATTACTCATACATTATTATCTTTCAAAAGTACATCATTACATCTATATTGCTTACGTGAATTCTTTGCATTTTAACCCTGAAATTAATGAGTGATGTATACATATATCTTTTTTTTAAATTACCATTAAGTAAATGATTTGTTACTTTAGGTCCTTTTGTCGACTTTCCATCCATACTAATATTATAAATGCGAAAGTCAGTCTGTCTGTTGAGCTTTCAAGTCTAAACTGCTGACCAATTTTGGTGAAATTGGTATGGATGTACAAGACACAGGGTCAAATAGGCTACTTTTTTTAATCAACCTCAAAGGGCTGAAATGGGGAGTCAAGTTTGTATGTACTTTCGTATCCGGCGACTCGGCCTGCGGGTCGAGTGAGCACCGGGCCGAGTCGCCGGGACCCTCAGAGAAGAGATCCTAAATCTGAATGCTTCCTGAAGTAAAAAAAAATATTTTCCTGGCATTGTCCCAACCAGAGATGGGTTTACGCCTGGAAGAAACGTTTTCTGCCCGTGTACTCCCGGGCGTAATAGTGGGCCAGCTACGTAAAAAAATACCGCAAATCGATGTACAGGATTGCAATTTGGTACACGGATACGTTAAGTAAAAACAAACATTTTGAGCGGTAGTTTTGAAAAATTCCTGGGGGGAGGAATAATGACATTTTTTTTTTTTTTCAGAAACCTATCGTGTGTAAATGAAAGGGCTTGATGAGCCGGTTCTGAAAATATACTACACTATTACCTTTTGGCCACCTGTTTTCTAAAAATTGAAGGAGTAGTTTCGAAACATACTAATTTTTAGGAACTATAAGCCCATATAAAAATATGGGGTTGTGTCGGGCAAAAAAGTTTTCTTCCCGTTTATTCCCAGGCATAAACCTATCTCTGGTCCCAACCCAACCCAATACCCAGAAACTGCAAATGACCCAATGCACCTGACCCCAATATTTAATTCCGTATGGGACAAAATAACCACTGGATCCAGTTAAAATAGTTTACTATTTGCTAACTTAGACATCCATTATATGCCCGACCTAGTTAGCCTAGAAGTATGTCAGCAAGTGCACGTCGTCATCCGAGCGTCGTCGTCGATGCCAGTGTGTCTAAAGTTAAAAATTCACCAAGAGTGCCCTTCATGGCTAAACACCTAACGGGGCGAGAGTTTGCATTTTTAATAACTTTGTTACGGCAGCCAGCGTTTGTACCTACTTTGTAAGATTCGGAACGTTTTGGTAGGTTAACGATCATATTGCCACTTGGTACACTTTACCTAATTGGAGGATGTCCATTATGTTGTTGATTTGATTGTTGACAAATTGGAAAACTCTTCACTTAGGCTCCTAATTTATTTATGTTAGACTAGTTCTGAAAACGGTCGATATTTCTTCATCTTTTTGACGTCATCCACAAATTAAGATCGATTTTTTTCCGGTTACTCACGCTGTTTATGCAGACCTTTAGTGTTGATTAAAGCATCTTATCTACAAAGCTGACAGGATACGCAGATATTTCATTCAGAATTTTACTATAAGGTTGACTCAAATTGACCTGCTTTAATTTATAAGAATAATAATGAAGGTAGGTATACTATACATAATAATAATAATTTGTCAAATGCGAGAACGTAGACCGTATAATTTAGTGCAGATCTTCGTGAAAAATAGTTTATGAAGGCACAACCACTATGAAATGAACCAACAGCGGGCGCCATGTGGCCAATGCTAAGTGCGACTATCCCATAACTAGTTTTTAAAGAATAGCTACTTGCCCACCAAATTCATTCAAATAAAAATAAACGATTCGTTATTGTAGACCGAGAGGTCACGGGAATTTTCGTAACGATCAGGGAAACGGATAGACTTGCTTTTATGGGTTGTAGAGTAGTCCCCTAATGTGAATGATGTCGGTCTGCCGGCTCTCAGTGGTAGCTTCTTCGAGCTATAGGGCCTGGAAGGTGCTTCATTGTTGCGAAAAAAAAACGATCTGAGAAATGGTTAGTTTTAGTACATATTCAAAGTATGGCATCTCCGCATGTGAAACAAGTTGGTCTGCCGGCTGTCAGTGGTTGCATTTCAGAGCTATGAGGCGCGCAAGTCACTGCATAGTTACAAAAAAAAAACGATAAGAGAAATGGTTAGTTTTAGTACCAATTGGAAGAATGGTGTATCCACAGATGAAACGAGTTGGTCTGCCGGCTGTCAGTGGTTGTATTTCAGAGCTATCATCGTTCACGTAAGTTGCTTATTTGAGGAAAAAGTCTAAAAAAAACATTGAAAAGCGGGAAAATAGGCGAATTTTTCTAGTTCATGCCAGCCGCTGTCGTATCTGCGTATGTTTGACCCAACCTCAAACTTGCGCCGCGCACCACCGCACTGTGGGGAAAAAAATCGACTCTAGAGAAAAAAAGGTTTTCTTCAGAAAATCTACGTCGATTTTGGTAAAAACTGATGATGTATTTCATTTTTGATCTTAATAAGAAGACTTTTTATTAATACTAATGCTAACATTGCATTCTTTTAATAGGTACTAAAACTGACCATTTCTCTTACCGTTTTTTTTCGTAACTAAGCAGTGACTTTCGCGCCTCATAGCTCTGAAATGCAACCACTGACAGCCGGCAGACCAACTTGTTTCACATGCGGAGATGCCATACTTTGAATATGTACTAAAACTAACCATTCCTCAGATCGTTTTCTATTTTTGCAACAATGAAGCTCATTCTAGCCTTAATAGCTCAAAGTGGCAACCACTGATAGCCGGCAGACCAACTTGTTTCACATGAGGAGATGCCATATTTTGAATATGTACTAAAACTAACCATTTCTCTGATATTTTTTTTTTCAACAATGAAGCCCCTTCCAGGCCCTAGGTATAGCTCAAAGTGGCAACCACTGGCAGCCGGCGGATCAACTTGTTTCACATGCGGAGATGCCATATTTTGAATATGTACTAAAACTGACCATTTCTCTGATATTTTTTTTTTAAACAATGAAGCCCCTTCCAGGCCCTAAGTATAGTTCGAAGTGGCAACCACTGAAGGCCGGCAGACCAACTGGTTTTACCTGTGGAGACAACATTCTTTCAATAGGTACTAAAACTAACCATTTCTTTTATCGTTTTTTTTCGTAACTATGCAGTGACTTTCGCGCCTCATAGCTCTGAAATGCAACCACTGACAGCCGCCAGACCAACTTGTTTCACATGCGGAGATGCCATACTTTGAATAAGTAAAGGTGAAACGAGTTGGTCTGCCGGCTCTCAGTGGTTGCCACTTCGAGCTTGTTGCAAAAAAAATTAGCAAAGAAATTGTTAGATTTATTACATGTTCAAAGTATGGCATCTCCGCATGTGAAACAAGTTGGTCTGCCGGCTGTCAGTGGTCGCATTTCAGAGCGATGATGCGCGAAAGTCACTGCATAGCTACGAAATAAAACGGTAAAAGAAATGGTCAGTTTTAGTACCTATTGAAAGAATGGTGTCTCCACAGGTGAAACAAGTTGGTCTGCCGGCCTTCAGTGTTTGCCACTTTGAGCTATACCTAGGGCCTAGAAAATTGCCTTGAGAAAATGGCCTTCATTGTTGCAAAAAAAAAAAATATCAGAGAAATGGTTAGTTTTAGTACATATTCAAACTATGGCATCTCCGCATGTGAAACAAGTTGGTCTGCCGGCTGTCAGTGGTTGCATTTCAGAGCGATGATGCGCGAAAGTCACTGCATATTTACGAAAAAAAACGGTTAGAGAAATGGTCAGTTTTAGTATCTATTGAAAGAATGGTGTCTCCACAGGTGAAACAAGTTAGTCTGCCGGCCTTCAGTGTTTGCCACTTCGAGCTATACCTAGGGCCTGGAAAATTGCCTTGAGGAAAATGGCCTTCATTGTTGCAAAAATAAATTATTAGAGAAATGGTTCGGTTTAATACATATATTCAAAATATGGCATCTCCGCATGTGAAACAAGTTGGTCTGCCAGCTGTCAGTGGTTGCCATTTTGAGCTATAGGGGCTGAAAGGGGCTTCATTGTAGCGAAAAAAAAAACGATCAGAGAAATGGTTAGTTTTAGTATATATTCAAAGTATGGCATCTCCGTATGTGAAAAAAGTTGGTCTGCCGGCTGTCAGTGGTTGCCACTTTGAGCTATAAAGGCTAGAAGGAGCTTCATTGTTGCAAAAAATAGAAAACGATCCGTGGAATGGTTAGTTTTAGTACATATTCAAAGTATGGTATCTCCGCATGTGAAACGAGTTGGTCTGCCGGCTGTCAGTGGTTGCATTTCAGAGCTATGAGGCGCGAAAGTCACTGCCTAGTTACGAAATAAAACGGTAAAAGAAATGGTCAGTTTTAGTTCTTATTGAAAGAATGGTGTCTCCACAGGTGAAACAAGTTGGTCTGCCGGCCTTCAGTGGTTGCCACTTCGAGCTATACCTAGGGCCTGGAAGGGGCTTCTTTATTAAAAGAATGCAATGTTAGCAAAAATAGTATTAATAAAAAGTCTTCTTATTAAGATCAAAAATGAAATACATAATCAGTTTTTACCAAAATCGACGTAGATTTTCTGAAGAAAACCTTTTTTTCTCTAGAGGCGATTTTTTTCCCCACAGTGCGGTGGTGCGCGGCGCAAGTTTGAGGTTGGGTCAAACATACGCAGATACGATAGCGGCTGGCATGAACTAAAAAAATTCGCCTATTTTCCCGCTTTTCAATGTTTTTTTAGACTTTTTCCTCAAATAAGCGACTTACGTGAACGATGATAGCTCTGAAATACAACCACTGACAGCCGGCAGACCAACTCGTTTCATCTGTGGATACACCATTCTTCCAATTGGTACTAAAACTAACCATTTCTCTTATCGTTTTTTTTTTGTAACTATGCAGTGACTTGCGCGCCTCATAGCTCTGAAATGCAACCACTGACAGCCGGCAGACCAACTTGTTTCACATGCGGAGATGCCATACTTTGAATATGTACTAAAACTAACCATTTCTAAGATCGTTTTTTTTTCGCAACAATAAAGCACCTTCTAGGCCCTATAGCTCGAAGAAGCTACCACTGAGAGCCGGCAGACCGACATCATTCACATTAGGGGACTACTCTACAACCCATAAAAGCAAGTCTATCCGTTTCCCTGATCGTTACGAAAATTCCCGTGACCGCTTAGACTATTGGTGGTAAAGCTGTTATCTGTTATCAGTTTTCGTTGTCAATCTCACTATCTCGCCTGACCTAACCATTTGCGGAAGAATCGTGCCAACGCACTCTCGGTTTTCGAGTCGCCTTTCGCTCGGCGTCTAGTCACAGTCGAGCAACGTAGTCGCCGCAGTCGGTGCATTTGAGAAATTACCAATTAGTTTGTTAACCTACTTCCTTAGGTCTGTGTCGTCGCTACGCTGCATTGGGCTACGATTGTTAGGTATCGATAACAATCGTCATTTCATCCGAAATCACCATTACGTACAGTAAAATGTGAAGTGTGCTTGTGAAGTGATCATTTACAGTGAAGTGTCATGAAAAATAATAGTAGTGTGAAGTGAGCCTCCTTCTTTTATGTTGATTCGGAAACAAAAGGTTAGAAGATGTTGCGACGGCGTGGCACATAATTATATTGTCAACGCCGATCGTGATGACCGGAGAAGTCGAACCAAATCTGAACCTGCCCCTTTTCTAATGAAAATAATAGGTATTATTTCACTACATTATTCTATGTTTTTATGCCTCATTCGGCTCCGGTGCTAATCAAATTCCTATTTCTAACTTCCGTTGCCAAATATCTCTAAGAATAAAGAATAAGAATCTTTAAGGATTATAATAATACATCAGCAAAAGTTTTACATGATTAGGATTTTGCTAGCTTGTGTACGTATGTATAATAATGTTGTTGGAAGAATGAAACAAAGCCAAAGATAGCACTGTTCAGCTATCATATTTAAAAAAAAAATCGCGTAACGAGTGGCCGACCTACGTTCAGTACTTTACGGCGTTTTTTTCATTTTTCATACGGTTTAAGTATAACAAACAGTTTAAGGGCAAGGAATTTTGAAAACGTACTAATTTAAGTAATTAATTTGTACAATAGGCAAACGACAACAGGTATTTCAAATGATTAGCTGATGCTAATTACTGAATATAATTGTATTTTAGAACCAATCTACAAAACACGATAATTCATCAATTGAGATTAAAATCGATGGTGATCATTAAGTGATTGGTGGATATAGGATAACATCGATTGTTAACAAATCTGACAGCATTGATTGTCAAATTAATTTCAGTGAAGGAGAATTCGCGAGATCATTGACGCGTTCATTGAAGTTTAATTGTTCACATTTCAATCGATAGTTTACCGTCTATCGCGTTACAAAGTAAAATTTGGGCTATTGATGGATCTTTACATATAAAACAGTAAAAATATTTTGTCTGTACATTTAGTATTTTTGACTGAAATGGATAGAGGGACACTTAAAAAGAATAATAAAGAGCAAAAAAAATTTTTTTTAATTTTTTGTCTGTCTGTCTGTATGTATGATCACGATAATCTCCGAAAGTACTGAACCGATTTACTTAAAACTTTCACCAATTGCTTTGTTTTAACTCGGCAAAACATTTACAGTTTGTTTGATCAAAATCGGTTCATTAAAAAAAAGTTATCGTCATTTGAATGAAGTCAAGGCTTAAGTTACGCGGACGAAGTCGCGGGCAACAGCTAGTCTGCTATATACCAACAGCTTCAAACCAGAATTTCCAAGTTCTTTTGCAAACATTAACAATGGATGTTTAAACTTTTAAAGACAGATTTGAAAAATGTATATACAATTTACGTCATATGTGCGGTTTACTATATGACGTAGTTTAATTTATGAAGTTGATTTATATTTTATCATTATTGTGTGATAAACTTTGCCAGTAAACATTTATGATCACGCCTAATCGAAGTTATATTAATATAAAAACAATACTACTATTTTGATAAAGCTCGATAAGGAAGGAATAATGTAACGCCACCGCCCCGTTACGCGCTTTGTTGTATGTATATGATGTAGGAAATAAAGTCGAAATAAAGAAATTACGATTATCTTTCTTGACGATAAATAGATGGTACACGCTCACCGACTAAATATGGCGACGTACGTTATCAGTTTATCACTTTTAAATATCCTAAACGCATAGAAAAGCTCTCGATACAATACATAAAGCGCAGGCCACACCGTCAGCTAGCGAGCGATCCGGGCAAGCATCGTTTCACCTCTTTTCATACTTTGATTCAAACCGCGAACTACAGCGATGCTGCCCAAGATATCCGACGATGCCAGCAATCCTATCGTACCTCGCTTAGCTCTGTAGTTTGCGGTGTGAACCAAAGTATTAAAAGTGGTGAAACGGTGCGAGCTGGCGTGCGAAGCGAGGCGATAGAACTATGCGAGCACAGCTCGACTTTGCCCCTGACTATTGCGTTTTACTTGGGAACTGACCTAGCCAGATCGATGTTTCGCCCCAAAGTCTAGCGAGAAGACTAAACCACGATTCGTATTATACCAGGCAATCTACTGGCAGGCGCTTCACTTCATATTGTCATAAACTGGCAACTAGCGTCATAACCATGGCCTTCCTTGGAAACACGCCCAGTCCAGTCCTTACTTTTTGTTCACCAACAGACAGTATAATTAGAAACGTTTACGTCACGTTTTACGTAGAGACAAGTAAATATGAAAAAAATATCTTTTGTGCAGCAACATCTCAATCACATGCCTTTCAAACTTGTCCAAGCATGCGGTGTGATAATGCAATTTATCAGAATTGATACAACTATCTGGATGTGTTTATGATAATGTAATCTTCATCCTTATTTGACATCATATTCAAAAGTCTGCACTCGTCAGATACCGAAAAGCGCTTGCCTTATCGATTAGATAAATGTTAGGTAGATATGGTACAGGAGTGTAGAATGTAGATAGATATGGCGGTTCTAAGGTGAGCGATGCGTCATGCAGCCAGCGCGACCGGTTCCCCTATTATCCGCGGGTAGTGAGTGTTGCGACGGCAGGGCCTGGGTTGTAATTTAAAAGCTGAAAGCGTGCGCGTCAAGCGTATAGGGAACCACAAACACGATATCACCTTACAGGCTTACACGAACAATAGCCCTATGCTGTAGCCCGTATTTTACTAAACAAAGGAAACGCGTGTTACCTGTTACGCTATTTACTTTAGCGGTTTTATGTTTGATTTATAAGTTTAATCTCTAATAAATTAAGGAGAACAAACTCATTTTGATGACAAAACCATTGCATATTTTTAGCAAATTGTCATGCCTTGTTTTGTTTCTCCTATCCTTAAACAAAAAGGTTTGGTATTTACAAACATTTCCTGAAATTTTAATGATCTAAAAGTATTTGCCGGAATTGGTCTTTTCGTGTCAAATCGGTCATATCAAGTGAAAGCATAACGAAAAACAACGCACGTGATCTAGCTAGAAGCATGAAGGTGTATCGCGTGACGACTACGTGAGGAGCCCAAAAAACTTCGCCAAATTTTAATCCAATTTTCGTATATATTCAAGGGCAGCAGCCAACTATAATCCTTCTAGCTATTATGGAGTGATAAGTTAATTGCTTTTCAGCGGGATCCATGCAGCTTTGTGGTTGCGAGACGACAGGTATCCCATGCATTTCTCCGTATCTTAAACTATCTCATCTTGAAATTGTAAATCGATTCAGTAGTTAGAGTGTAAAAGTCACAAATAAATAGACAATTTAACTTGAAAATTTTGTGTATAGGTTTGTGTGTAGACAGATTAGGTAGATTGGTAGACTTTCATGTGATAGAATAATCGGCGGAAATGACTCTTAGGCGTCGTAAAGTAAACGTATAGTTATATTCTCACTTCCAACTGCAAATCAATGGTACAGCTAAGACAGAGAGCGGCTACAGCTATTTAAAAGATTAAGAGGGGGGGGGACGTAGTACCTACATATGCCCAGAGGTATAACTCCATCCATAATAACAATTTAACAACTTTGTGTAGTCATGCGTGGCGTGACGTAGCCGAACAAAATTATCACTGGTTGTGTAAAAAGGTAGACATGCGCGCATGCGACGTGACACTGATCGAATTGACGTCGTTGACCACACTGCCTGTATTGCAGATGTATGCTTCTGTATGTTGCACTACATCGGCACATGTCTTTCATTAGAGGCAAGACATTCCCTGCATGCTGAAATTATCTAATGGTCCTAAGAACGTTGATTCTTGTGCTTCCGAAAGCGCGATGGAGCCCTGACGACAAACTGCGGAAACTCAGTTGTCTGATGGATGATTCTCTGTACTGATGTACTTCACTGTGATGACCAGGGTGTACTGATGACATTTCCGATCACTGGGCATTTGGCGGCATGACTTTTTCCAACGAACAGAAGTAAAAAATGCGGTCGTCGTAACTAAAAACGAAATCGAACAATATTTTACGTGGCCGTCCTTGAAGCTTTGCTTGGAGAAATATTATTTCCTTTTTATATGGCTTGGACAGTTTTTTTAAGTAGTAGTATAATAAAGAACTAAAAGAAAACGCTTAAAGCGTACACAAGAAATAAGGCAAGGAACCCATTATTTATTCAATCAAGGTTTAATGTTCCACAAGAGAAGACAACCTTACTAGGTACCTACCTAGATAGGTAACTGAATATTTTTCAGTCTTTCCCTCCATTCAATCCATCCGCCATCTCCGCTACTTTTAATCTTAATTAATCATCAAAGCTATTTATTTATTCGAAATGGCAAAAAAATAACAAATCCAGCCCATTCCATTTCATTGTTTCGTAAAAAGAAACTATGTTACTAAATGTATAGATTTTGCTTGTAAATCACAAATAAAATACTAGATCATAAAGCACTGAGAAAATTGCATGATTGCTTAATATATTTACGTCTCTAACCAAACTAAATAAGTAAGAGCGCTTGAATAATGTAGTTTCATAGTTTAGTCGCGAAGTATGAATTAGCAAGTTGCCGTGTACCGTGAGCCGACCTACGGGCGGGGCGGAGGTGTCGCGGGCTGAAGCGACCGGCAGTCTACTACGACGCGCGTCTGAGTGCGATCCTCTGTCAAGCTGGAGTGTTCAGGCCCAGTATGCTTCGACAACCTAGGAGTGTCCGACGGACAGACCACGGTGGCCATCCGCCCCGTTGGAGAAGTGACTGCGCGATCCGAACCATCCCTGATCCGATTACTTGACTCTGATAAAAGTGGACAGTTGAGCCGAGCTCGCGACCGGTTCTCCTCTTTCTGTAAGAAATTGAGGCGCACCATCAGTGAGTGTCTGGAATATGTTATCCAAATTTCAATGTGAAACCGCGGTGGTGCTCTTGATTTTGCTCTAAGCACACTTGCCATTTCTCGTCCACCCAATGATTATATCATTCGTATATATGTTCATTTCAATGTTCTAATGCTGCTTTTGTGTTTTGCTGCGACACGCAGGCGACGTGGAAACCCCTAAAAAGACCGAGCTGGCTTCGGACAAGAAGACTGCCTCCTCGCATCGTAAGTGCTAGATATCGCGCACGCAATTAGTTTCACCTTAGTTTCACAAGACCCCGTCATTTTCACTTGTTTAACCCTAATGATGGAGCGAGAATCTTCCTACTGAGAGCTTAAAATTTTCTTGGCTTCACAAATGGAAAAAACAATCGCCCTGTCGGAGGATTAATCGCAGTCTCGATCACGACACAACCCCAGTATCCTAATTCAAACTTGTGGTACATCTGTGTTTTCGTTTTGGTTCTAAGTGTTTTAGTGAGTCATGTGATGGTGCGATGTTTACAGTTTTCTGATTTACTATCACCGGTAGTTACTGTGTAAAATGTTCTCAATTAATTTACCAATAAACAGCTTTCTTATACTGTTTTTGATTGTTACACGTTTGTTCTAATTTGTTATCCTATACATGCATTCCCTCTTTGTCACGCTTATTCCCTTCATCGTTAATAGTTTACTTCTTAGATTAAAATAAACTTACACACACCTTAGCACCCATGCGGCTCTATTTCAACTGTTTAGAAAATAAGAAGATTATTTAGATATTCAAGAAGATTATTATTTAAGTCAAGTACGAGTAAGTTAAGATATTGATCGTTGCATACTTACAATTAGGTTGCAATTAGGCAAGGTTATTAACTATTTGGATATGACCAAAACATAACATCTGATAGTCAATATTCAAGATAATTTTATACGTTTAATACTTGTATACTCTGTCGTCATATCGAACCCCACCCATCTGCATTCTGCAGTTTGCATAATATCAGACACAGTTCTATGTTGTTAGTCATAATTGGCTTTGGGTTCGACGCAGAAATTTAATTGTATAGGTTATAAGTTGCCGCTTCGATTGTTACATAGCTGTTCAAAATCAAAGCTTTCGTATAGAAAATAAAAGTGATCTTTGGTTCCGTTACTGCCTTTTGAGCCCTAAAAATAATTCTAAAATTACATTTACCGAAAGGACCAACGAAACAAGTACAGACAGATGTTTATAATCTATACCGATATAGAATATGTAGAAACAACATTACTTAGTCTTTAATCCATTACGTGCCATTACCGTATGAGGTATGCATGATCACATTGATCACGAAATAAGAAAATTTGAAAAACAGCACATCGAATAGGTTCTCAAGAAGCATAGGCAACCAATCCTAGATTACATCAGTTCCTAGTCTCAAACTCGCAACATTTTCCGTATTACTTCCTAGTTGCACAGTATACGATCGGCTACATTCACAAGCTTATCTGAGTTGGATTTTGTATTCATTTTCTTCAAGATCTAGGTATTCTGCTCTGCGATCTTATCAATGTACGCCACGTTGTCATATATAGCAATACAACAGTCAACAATACAAGTCCATTGTTCGTCTTTTAATCATTCTCATCTATTATTATCCGTGAAGTATGTGTCCATGCAAATATCTTGGTGACTAAACTATTTTATAGTAGTTCGTAAGAGAATGAATATATCTACAGACTACAATCACTACAGAAAGAGATCAAAGTTCATGCATTTTTCTCTTTACGAGGTCGTTACGTATTTGTCAAATTAGTAATCGATATCAGTATTTGTAGATTACCTAAAAAGCTTCCAATGGCTTTGGGATTTTACAAGTATTTATTTTACAATAACGATTTATGTTTGTCAAATAATTTTAAAATTTACTACTCATATTCTTAGCATCTATGATTAATCATAACCCACATAATTTCTCGAAACAAGAGAAGAGCTTTTGAATAAGCAGTGTTAATAACCACTTACCAGTGCAGATAGAAGTCTTGCTAACATTTTCCTAACTCGATACTATTCTGCACGACTTATAATGCCAATTGTTATGTAAATAAAAAAAATTGTGTGTTTGACCACACGAAGAGAAGACTTCACCTCATATCTCTATAGCCTCTTCGTCGATTTCACCCGAACGAGCGTTTATCTGCATATTGTATGGTCTTTTGCTATACCACACACCTTTGATAGATAGATTGGGTTGATTGATAAAACCAAGTACGAATTCACGACGTTTATTGACAAAATGATAACAATAAAACGAGTGCACACAATGAATGATAATGGCGTACAATATGATTTCAAAACAATAGTTGTGTTTGCGTAAACTGCTGACCGCAGCAATATTGTGTGGTTGCATCGTACGCATGATAGCCAAGCGTTTGGCTTAGCTTTTATCATCAAAAATACGCATTTTAATTTATTCGACTAACACAAAACCTCCAAAGCTTCCTACTAGTCTAAAGTGTAACGTTTTACGATCAGTGAATGAACTGTTGGTTAACATTATCTTTAAACCATTATCTTTGATTACTTATTGATGTATGTATATGGTGAAATTATGATAGTTGTTGTTTGATCTTGTTTGAAAAGTTTGAAGAAGTAAATTTTAGCTTTATGATCTTTCC